>PVHP010029945.1:0-22030 GCA_004024765.1 Zapus hudsonius
AGCTTGACACTGCCCCTCTTTGGCATTTCCAAGTGGGCCCTGGTCTCAGGTGCTGTCTCAGGAGCCGCTCTCAACTCCACCCGGCAGAGTAGCTGCTGGGTTTGCAGAGGAGGCAGCTAGCCAGGGAGGGCGGTGGTCCTGGCCTGGCCTCTCCTGCCACAGTGCACAGCCCTCAGTCACTTTGCTGCACGATAGGTGGGAACAGGGGTGACAGAGTGGGCTGGAGTCCTAGGACCATCAGACCTCCTTCAGGGAGATGTGCAGGGAGGCTGTGGTGGGGACCGGCGCTTGGCTGTGTAAACACATTTGTGGGCTGAGCTACGTGGGGCCCTCCGGGGCACATTTCCCGAGCTCAGTGGCAGGAGCTGTCTTTGCGGCATGATTGACAGGGCCGCCGGGAAAGCTAAGCAGCCATTTCTCTCTGCGCCTTGGCACATTTAACTAATGAGCAGAAGGAACAGCCTGGCGAGGCTCTGGAACTGGGGCCCACAGGTGGCTTCCGAGTAGAAAACTTGTTTTTGCAATGTGGAAATAACCGAGCATTTACAGTTCACTGTCCTTGACCTTGGGCCTTCAGGGGGTGGGGGGATCTCCACTTGGGACTTGCCTGAATTGGGGTGACCCTGATTGCCTGCTGCAGTAAGAATTCCTTAGTCTCAGCACTACCACCTGTTGCCCTAGCTTACCTGGAAGTAGGGGTGGGGTGAGGTGATGCATGCCAGCTGGTGGCACTAACAGGCTATGCCGGATGGAAACTCCATTTTACTAGTGCGTGGCTGACCCCTCGGATTGCAATGGGGGTATTCACAGGTCCTTTGTGGGAGCCATTCTTCAAAGCCCTCAGCATGTCACCAAGGGAGGACCTAGCCCTCAGCAATGATCTGGAGGGGCATGTGTTATTCAGTCCTGTTGATATAACAAAAAACAGGGAGACTTATAAACCACAGATGCTTATTTCTCAGTCCCAGAGGCTGGAAATTCAAGATCAGGATGCCTGCATGCTTAGGGTCTGATGGGGGCCTCTTGTGAGCAGACTACCTACTTTTCATAGCCTCCCATGGCAGAGAGCAGGCTGCTGCAGCCAGCTGTCTTAGGACTTAATAAGGGAATGAATCCTATTCACAAAGGCTCCACATTCATCTAATCTGTTTCCTCTCCAAGGCCCACCTCATCACACCATCACTGTTGGCATTTCAACAGATGGCTATTGGAAGACACAACCACCTAGTCCACAACAGGCCCCTTAACCCAGACAATGTTGAATGATCTCAGTCACTGTACCTGGGAAGCTTTCCAGTTCAGTTAGGGAAGGGATCAGTGTCTCGCCACCATTAGCCCAAGCATCTGAGAGTGAGAGTTGGATGTTTTATTTCTGCTTCCTTTGGAGTCATGGATAGTCATGTGTGTCTTGATGACCCAGTGATTGGTATGGGGACTTTTCTCATTGATGGACCTGAGCTTCCAATTCTTTGCAGGACATCAGTTGAAGGTGTCTTTCATTTCATGGTGTGCTCTTGGAAAGGGCTTGCTGATGTGAGTAAAAAGCTGGGAGGAGGGGCTGTGGTTTTGTTCTTTTCTTTTGAGATGAGAAGTGCTGTCATCCTTCTGTTTAGAATCCCATGGAGGAAGAATTCCAGGCACTGAGACATATTAGCTTGCAGACACTCACCCTTTATGAGAAACAGCAGAGACCCAGCTGTGAGTCATTAGGGGAGGATTGGAGCCATCCCTGGAGATGGACTGGAGATGCTCTCTCCTCTGCCAGCCTCCCCGGAGACAAGGAGCCTGACTCGCGGGGCTACCTCCTCCTTGAATTTCTACAACTCCTCAGATTGGCATTGAGGGGAAAGAAGCCAGACAGCTAGGAGTCCCTGAGCTGCTGCCCCGACACAGCTATGGAGGAGATTTGGGCGTCTTCATTTTCAACTTTTCACACATCAGTCCAAAGATGGCTGCTGAGCCAAGATGCAGGCATCGCCCCTGGAGGATGCCTGCTTTTAGATAGTGCTGGAGACACTTGGGAAAGGAGGGGTTTTTCTGCCTTGCAAGCCCAGTCTGGAAGTCTCGTGTGTCAGAGATCGAGATGGGGAGGGTTATAACCAGCACTGTGCATCTGTGGAGGACTACTTGGGAACAAGCCAAGCCAGCCCATCCTGTGGACAAACCTGCTGGTCCTCCTTCCTGCTCCACTCCACTGCAACCTTAGGGTTCATGTTGGAAGCCTCCATTGTGGGAGTGGGTGGGAACTCGGGCCTGGCTTCAGTGTTAAGATACAGCACCAAGATTGGATTCCATCCCAGTTTTCCACTCAACAACAAGGCAAGAAAGTATCCTGATCACCTGTTCTCAGCATTCTTATTTTACATAAAAGAAAACTGAGTCATGCTGGAAATAATAGCGGCAGCAAATGCCGTTATATTGATGATTATGTATCATTCATTATTCTAGGCCCTTCCTTAATCTTTACAGAAACCCCCAAGAAGACATTTTTATCATCTTAATTTATAAAAAATATTTTATTATTGTCTTTGAATGTCTGTATGAGTAATGTGTGTGTGTGTGAGCTCACCTGTGTGTGCAGATGCACATGTTGATGTGTGCATCCTGAGTGTGCACATAGGCGTGGAAGCTAAGGTCAATGAGAGTCCCTTTCTCAATTGTTCTCCACCTTGCCTTTTGAGATGCATCTCTCCCTGAACCTGGAGCTCACCAATTTGACTAGACAGGATCGTTAGTCGGCAGGTGCTGAGGATTCTCTTCTCCTCCAGTGCTGAGCTGTGCCTGGCTTTTACATGGGTGCTGCAGGTCTGAACTCGGGTCCTCATGCTCTTCAGCTTCTCCTCTTCATTGTATCCACGAGGCAGCAGAGGCTGGGAAATCTGTGTAAGATATGCAGTTGCCATGTACTGGAAATGGGAGTGACAGCCAAAAATGCTTGAGTCTTCTGTCCAGTCTCAGTCACTCCTGTGTCATCCTGGTAGCTGGTTGAGTCAGGATTCACTTCCCAAGCTTCACATATCTTTCCAGACATGCACTGCCCACAATGGCTACTGAGCACTTAAACTCTGGCTTGTCCAAATGAAGATATGCTCTAAGGAGAAGAAACAGCCTGGGGTTCCAAAGATCTATGAAGTAATGGTTAAATTTTGTTGTCAACTTGATCTTTTTGATTATCTTGGGTGGGTCTCTGATGTTGTTCACAGAAAGACAGCCCTCTCAGTAGATGGAAGGATGTAAGGAGGCTCAGGAAAGCTAGAAACAATCATCTCTTCCTGGGAGGGAAGTGCAGTAAGGAAATTTTAGAGACTCAGGAAGTCAACAAGTTTGGGAAGCATTGCAAGACCCTGCCCCACGGCTATATAAAATAGGAGAAAAATCTCTCCCCCTTCCCTCCAGGCTATTTTGTTGGTGTGTGTATGGTGTTGGTGATGGGTTTCTCTCTCTGCTTGGACCTGTGAAAGGGTGCCAGCCTCTTTCACCATTATGGACCTTCCCCTGAATCCGTAGCTTCAATAAATCCTTTCCTCCCATAAACCGTGTCTGGTTTGGAGTTCATCCTAGTGGCATGTGGCTTTTGTCCAGGCTTGGTCACTCCAGTGTCACCCTGGTAGCTGGTTGAGTCAAGATACACTTCCCAGGCTTCACACATCTTTCTAGATATGCACTGCCCATGATGGCTACTGAGCACTTAAACTGTGGCTTGTCCAAATGAAAATATGCTATAAGGAGAAAATACAGTCTGGGGTTCCAAAGATCTGTGTAAAAACAAAACATATAGAAAGAGAAAAAAGGATGTAAGACATCTCATTAATATTTGTTATATTGATTACATGTTGAAATGATAATAGAATAGATATAATGGTTTAAGTGAAAATATTAGTATAATTAATACCACTTGTTTCTTTTTCCTAATTTTATATAACTGTTCAGAAGCTTTAAAGCTACATACAGAGCTTGTATCTGTGGCTTATCTGAAATTTAGCATGATGTATGTGACCTGTGTTTGTGAACAAAGCTGCTCTATATGTTCTGTTGTCTTCTAAAGATTAAAACTTCAGCGTCATAGTAAGGCCAAGGCTGCATCTCAGCTTTGGCCCCAGGGGCTGCGGTGGCTGGTACAGGGGCAGCCCACCCACACTTGGCATTGTCTCTGTCTATGACTCATAACCTGCCTGGAGATGAGCCGAAGCACCCTTCCTACCAGGTGGATGACATCATCAGAAGCAAAGCACACCATCAAACTCAATGACAAGGGCATGAGGCCTTCAGACCCGCCCTGGAATCCTGGCTTGCTTCCAAGTTGGCTATTTTATTTACACCCTGAGCTTTACTTTCCCTAGCTGTGGAATATGGACATAATGCCTGTACCTCAAAGCTATCTAATACCCACAATGCTGTCCCTTTCTTTTCCATCCTCTGTTTTCTGTTCTCTGCTGCTTGTGACCAAATTTGAAATTAGAGAAAACATTGGGGGAAAGAGTTCTCACTGTTTCTGCACTTTTTTCTCTCTGGGCCTGCCTGTTACTTTGACAAGGAATTGATACCTAGCTCACATAGTAGTTGTAAGAGAAATGATATGAAGTATATAAAATACACATTAAATATGTGCTTTGTGGAGCTGGGGAGATGACTTAGTAAAGATCTTGCTGTGAAAGCATAAAGACCTAGATTCTGGTCCCCAGCACCCTTTTAAAGCTAGGCATGGTGTATGACTGCAATCCTACCACCACTGGCTAGGCAAAGATGAGAAAATCCCCAGTACTTGCTGGCTAGGTAGTTAGCTGAATAGGTGAGGAGAAAGAATAAGGTGGCCTGTGACTGAGGAAGACACCCAGTTCCACTTCTGGCCTCCACACACCCATGCAGACAAACATGCATGCACACTTGTGCACACACATATACACACATAGATATCATACACATATAGACACAAAAATTGAATTGTGGGCAGTCGCCAGCGGCAATTAGTAGCACAGAGCTATGTGTCATATAACCACAGAAGGGAGGGACATTTCTCCCTCTCTGTCAGGAAAAACACAGAGGAATGCCAGAAACAGTAGCCCACTGAAGGACACCTGAACTGCAGAGCACTTGCCTCCTCTGTCCTTCCCAGTCCACAGCATCCCTGGCACTGTCCCTTTGATGATCTGACTCATTAACATGAGGAACAGAGCCACTTCCTTTTCAGACATCTCTAGGTAAAATTCAGCAAGTCCAAGGACAATCTGGGACTCTTTTCAGCCCCTCCATGATTCTGAGCAAACAAATGACTCACAAGATGCCCTTGGCCAATCCATGCATCCCCTTGGGCTTCAGCTTCCTCTTTAACAGAATGGGATGAGTAATCCTTACCTCTCCTTCATTTTACAAGCCTGTAACAAGGATGAGTCAAGTAATGGCTGTAGAATCCTTTGAGGTCCTTGGAGAAATAGTTGCTATATAAATGCAAAGCATGATGTCCATTTCTATTACATTGTGATTTGCAAATAAATTCATAAGCCTACAGCACATCCATGTCAACGCCTGTCTGGCCAGTTATCTGCCATGTGCATTTCTTAGTGAACAAATCATCTCCATACATTATTCCATGAAAACACAGCTTCAAATCTGTAGTTGGTGAGGTTATATTATTATAATAATCCTTTATGGATGCCTGGTACATGCATCTGTTCTGCCTCATTTCAGCTGCTGGAATTTCTGACAGATCCATCGTTGATGATAGGTATGGAGAAATGTCTCAGTATCAACAAGGATTTAGATCCAGGCCAATGAGGGTTCGTGTTCATTGCCCTTCCCATTTCCGTTTCTTGAACCTCTTAATTGAACTGTTCAGAAAAGAGGCCCTGAGAGGTATTAGAAAAAAAAAATAGCTCACTTGCCATTCCTAAAAATTTAAGTGGATTCTCCCCAGTGCAAAAGATAAGATTGTGGGAAGCACTTCCATTTATGCAACACATCGGAGACCATTAAATGTTGCCAGTTATCTTAGTGAAACGGACTCGCTTAGACCAGAATAATCAACCCCAAATATGTGGGAGGTCAGAACTTCTACCCACAGCTGTGAAGCTCCTGGGTGTATGTTCATGTGAATTGCAGGTCTCAGAGCTGAGTTTTCTTCCTTTTAAATAAAAACTGGAATTTGGCTCATGGGGGAAAAGTGTGTATCGATCCTAAACTGAAGAAGAGACATTTCTGTGTTTAAGAAGTCTCCTGTGTCTTGTACTCAAATGTAGACAGTTGGGGTCCTCTGGGCTCGTGTCTCCTGGGATCACCCATATTCATCATATATTGATTCTTCTCCAAAAAGCTTTGTGAGAGAGTGGATTACATTCACAAAAATCCTCTGGCACTGAAAGTTTGGAGCTTTGAAATTTTCTACCTTTATAGAAATCAACAGGAAATTCTGATTCAATGTTCTGAAAGTGTGATAGTTTGAATGTATGGCCCCATAGACTCAGGCATTTTTGATTAAACTTCCTCCTTGAGCCCCCAAGCAGACAGATCCCTGCCATCGGGGGGCGTGTCACTGGGGTCGGATCTTGAGTCTAGCCCTAAGGTGTGTGGAGAGCAGTTGGAGCTCTGATGGGATTATGATGCTGGCTGCTGGTAGTGTCTCTCTGCTTGGATCTATGAAAGTGAGCCAGCTTCTTCCATCTTTAATCGTGTTCCTCTGGAATTTGTAAGCCTGAAATAAATCCTTTTCCTCCTATAAGCTGCTTTTGGTTGTTTGTTTGTCCAGCAATGGGAAGCGGACTGTATCAGAAAGACTTGAGCCGCAACCCCAAATCATTGTCTGATAGTTTTGCCCAAGTGTTGGCATGCTGAACATATACCCACCACTGGTCGTTCGAAATCCAGTCTCCAGTCTTCCTCACTCTCCTGAGCTTTCCTGAAGGAGAACGTATCCTTTCCCCATATCTTTTACTAAGATATCTTGTCTTCTCCAGGTGACCTTCCTTAGCTAGGACTCTCTTGGCTCCATCTCACCTGTACGTTGTGTAGACAACTCACACGCTCAATGTCTAAAACCAGTCTCACCATCTTTCCTTCAATCAGCTCTTCTTTCTGAATTCTTTGCCTTGGTTTGTGAAGCAGAAACCTGCATCGTTTGCGTCTATCCCATTCAGTTAGGAAATCCTGTGGATTTCACTCTCTCTCTCTTTTCTATCTTCTCCACAGCCCTGGAAAGAGTTCAAGTTCTTACAGCTTCTTTGGCTCTCATAGTGGTGTTACAACCATTGGCCCTCCCAGAGCTCCCTACCACCTCCTCTCCTCAGTGCATCCTGCTTGAGATCTTTGTCAGATCGACCTGTAAAAGGGTCTGTAGCACATAATTTTGCCCAAATTATTTCCCGTCTTTCCCATTTGGCCATGAGATTCCTGCGGATGGGGATTCTAAGTGATGCTAATTGCATGGCTGAGTTCAGTTCAGAGTGAGAGTGCCTAGTCACCAAAGGGTTTCACCCTCACTGAGGTCCCTGGTGCTGATCCTTCACCCCCCCCCCCTTGGCTCCTATGTCAGCGGCAGTGTGCTATTGGGTGTCCATGCAAACCTTTGGCTGTGCGATAGTGAACATCCTGTATTTAGCTTCTCACCCCTTGACCAATCTTGTAAACGAAGTCATGGAGTCACATTTCCTAGCACAGATTTTACTTTAAATAATTCTGGACCTCAGGATTCTTATTTCCAAGATAAAGAAGGGGTTGGACTGGGGCTGGATGTCTCAGACTATGTATCCTCTAACAATTCTGGCATTTGGCAGGGAGAGATGGGTGCAGAAGCCATGATACTGGACAGTGTACCGTCTTGTATAAAGGAGAACTCACATGACCTTTTCCAGGCCAATTCCTTTCTCTCTTTTCTACTCTGTCTTGAGCCTGGCAGCCACCATGCACTGGGTTGGGTACCACAGCTGATGAAGATGACAGTCCTAGCATCCGCTGACCACTCACCTTTGACTTCTAGCTCTCATCTCATGACATCATTGACAAGCTCACTGTACCTTGCTGCTTAGGTATTCTGAGAGATGTCTTGGATTTCCATACATCTATTCTCACCCCCCATACTCTCATTAACTAGTTATACTCGTTTTAAAATTATATAACTCACCATTATGCTAGGTGATCTTCCTTCGTCTAGAGTCGACTAATATAGTCATTAATACCTTCTTTTGATTAGTGCTTGTATAGTATAACTTTTATATTTAACCCATTTATATGTTTATTTTCAAAATGAGTTTCTTATAGGTAACATGTCATTTGACCTTTCTCTTGTTATCCAATCTGTTCATCTCTGCCTTTGAGTTTGCATGTGTACGCCATTTACAGTTCATGGTTATTGAGATGGTGGGGCCTGGCTCTTTGAGCATGTTCATTCTTATTTCCCTTGCATAGACATGTGTGCATGGAGTATGTGTGGTGTAGATGTGTGCGTGCAGATACACTCCTTGTGTGCGAGTCTGCAGACTCTTCCATTGTTTTCCTTGGGACAGAGACTATTTTTCAGTTATACTGGCTGAGAAGCAAGTGCCAGTGATCCTCCTGTCTCTGCGCAGCTCAGTGCTGGGTTCCAGGCACATATGGCTGCTAAGAATGAAAGTCAAGTCTTTACACTTGTACAGCAAATGCTCTCCCCAGCCCCACCCTTTTCTTTAGAATTACTTGGATATTTATTTTGCTATCCTATTTTAATTATTGACATTTTGTCTATATTTCTTGTTATTGTTTTCAATGTTTGCTTTAGGGATTACATATACACTCCCAAATTCTCAACCCAATTAAAGATCAAGGAAAACATAGAAAGAATATCAATCATGCTGTCTTTGCCTATTTGGTAAAAGCTGTTAAATATGTGACACTTACCTCCAAATATATTGCACTTACCTATATTAAAACTTTGCCAGATAGTGCAATAATGTGAGTTTTCAATAGCTTAAAAACAACAGAACACATCGTCTTTCTGGTTTTTAGGCCGTTGCTGCTGCGATTCTTGAAGATTCATGTCTTCCCCCCACGTCACTCCCTTCAGCCCGAAGCCCTTCCTTTAGCTTCTCTCTAACCAGTCTGCTGATGAGAAATTCTCTTCATTTCCCTTCATCCCAGAACGTAATTCTCTGCAATTCCCGGGTGTCTTTTCTGAATACACAAATCTGCCCACGATTCTTTTGTTTCAGCTCTTTAAAGATCCCACTCACTGCCTCCTGGCGTCCATGTTTCTAATGAGAACTACAGCCTCTGAAGTTCAGTCCCCTCTGCTCTATTTTCCTTTGGCTGATTTCAAGACTTTGTTCTTTATTATTTTTTTTAGCTCTTTGATTATATATCTAGGTGGGGCTTTCTTGGAGTTTATCCTGTTTTAGATTTGCCGAATATCCTGAGTCTATCAGGTTATGTCTTTCACCACGTTTGGGAAATTTTCAGTCGTCATTGGAGCAGTTATTTTGTTCTCTACCAATCTCTCTATTCTCTCCCGAGACTCTAAAGTCATGGACGATGCAGCCTTTCATATTGCCCCACGAGTCCTCGGAGCCCTCTTTTCTTTTTGATCTCTCTGTTCCTCAGATTGGACAGTTTTATTGATCTTTCTTCAAGTTCACTGATTCTTTCCACTGTCATCTCCATTATCCTATTGAACCAATCCAGTGAGTGTTCTGTCTCAGATATTGTATTTTTCAGTTCAGAAATCTTCATTTGTTTCTTTTATATCACTTCTGCCCCTGCTGAGATTTTTAATATATTTTTAAATTTCAGAGGGGCCCATCTCTTGATGCACAGTCACAGTGATTGCTTAAAAGTCTGTCTGCTAAGCCCAAGGTCTGTACTTTTTAAAAAAATATTTTTATTTATTTGCAAAAAAAGATAGAGAGAAGAGAGACAGACAGAGCAAATGGGCATGCCAGGGCCTCTGGTCACTATAAATGAACTCTAGATGCATGTGCCACTTTGTGCACCTGGACTTTACATGGATACTGGGGAATCAAATCTGGGGCTTTGCAGGCAAGCACCTTAACTGCTGAGCCATCTCTCCAGGTCCAGGTCTGTCCTTTTGATCTTAGGACTTGTTGATCATCTAATATTCCCTTGAGAATTAGCCACATTATTTCTAATTCTTTATATGGCAGGTACTTTTGAATTGTTTCTCGAACACATTGGTTTGTTCATTGCGAGCCTATGAGTCCCATTAAAACTGATACAGAAAATGTTGATTTTTTTCCTTTAAAGCAGATGATCAATTCAGTCAAGCTTAGAAAATGAGTTTCCTCTCAGTTTTTATGGATGGTGGTTTAATGCCAGCCTCTTTCAGAACATCTTCCTTTGGTGTTTTGAGCCTGTCCTATGCAGGAATAGTTTTGAGAGGGTAGGTCACAATTAAAATTAGGGCTCTCTCCTTTGTCGATTTTTCTTCTCTGGGTTCAGTATCATTCTACCTGATGTCCGGAGATCTCCTTTCTCATTCTGTGGAAACTCTTGATGTGCATGCCCACACCACCAATGTCCTACCTCATCACCATGCAGTTCTCCAGGGCTAAGGTTATCTCAGGAGTGGTCATGGTAAGAAAAGAAGAAAAAGATTATGTAGCATTAGCCACACTTTTTGACTACATGACTTATCATTATAATTTTTTTGGGTATCTCTTATCAGCAATACATATTATTTTGGAGAATTAGCTGCTTTCATTTGCATAGTTCCAAACTTAGTTTCTTTCTCAAGACTTTTTAAGAAGAGAAAGAGGGGCTGAAGAGATGGCCAAGCAGTGAAAGTGCTTACCTGCAAAGCCAAATGACTCAGGTTCGATTCCCCAGCACCCACATAAAGACAGATATACAAAGAGGTGCATGCATCTGGAGTTCCTTTGCAGCTGCTGGAGGCCTAGGCGTGCCCATTCTCTCTGTCTGTCTCTCTGCTTGCAAATGAATGAATGAACGAATGATGAATGAATGAATAAATAAATAAATAAGAGAAAAAAAAACTGGAAAAAAACCACATGAAGATTCCATCCATAGTAGCTAGTTTACAACCCCCCACCTCCATTTTCTGGTCCTGTGAGTAGAAAGATGGAATTTCTCTTGGAGTTTTTGCTTCTTTCTCTCAAGTCACATTGTATAATTGTGACCACCCTTGTGTTCATGCCTGTAGGTAATATCCAGAAGGAAAAGAACTTAAAACCCAGTTGTTTTATGGGTCGTTACCTGTCATAGTATGAGTCTGTTTCTCTTTTCTCTTGGCTTCCATTGTGATTCTCTTGGCTTCTTGGGTGCTTGGTTGTCTTTCAATAAGCAATGGAAGTTCTTGATCTATGAGATGTACTGTTGCAGTCAGCTTTCTCATTGCTGCCAGAAAGAACCTGGCCAAAAGCAAGATGATGGGAGGAAAGGGTTTATTTTGGCTTACAGACTGGAGGGGACACTCCACGATGGCAGGGAAAATAATGGCATGATCAGAGGATGGACATCACCTCCTGGCCAACCTCAGATAGACAACAGTAGCAGGAGAGTATGCCAAACACTGGCAAGGGGAAGCTGCCTATAACACCCATAAACCCACCCCCAACAACACGCCTTCAACAAGGTTGCAGTTCCAAAATTGCCATCAGCTGGGGATCAAACATTCACCACACACACACACACACACACACACACACACACACACACACACACACATATGGGGGACACCTGGATCAAACCACCACATATACCATGTTCATGGATAAAATATTTTTCATATGGCATTGATCCTTATATTGATCCAATGTAAATAAGTCAATGTAATTTCAGTAAAAATTTAAGGTGTTTTTGGCAGAAAATGATACACTAGTTCTGTGTGGGACAAAGAAATGTACAGAACTTGGAATATCCAAAACAATACAGTTGAATATTATAATATTTGATTTTGAGGCTTACTGTAATGAGATTATAATATCTTACTCCTAAGTGAGAAGCTAGACATAAATATCAATGGAGTAGAATAGAAAGTGCAGGGAGAATCCAGTGAAGATACACATACAATCATTTACTTTTAGTAAGTTATGGATCATGGCTTTGTATCCTTTCTTTGAGAAGTGTCAAAGTGTCAGGCCAAGTTCATTAGGTTAGACAAATGTTCTCAAGTGGAAACTGGTTCAAGTTTCCACATACCTCTGGGATTCTGCTTTTGCCTGTAACTGAGAGGTCCTGAACAGCCCTGCCAGCTCACTGTTGCACTTACGTGCATTCTAACACGGGTTCTCTGGTACTTTAGTTTCTTCATCAGGGGAATGGTTGGTCAGGATCTTTACAATGCCATGCTGCTCGAAATGGAAGTTCCATATTGTATACTTTAATCATAAATACTAATTTTCTGTAGGAATGATTCTGAAACTTTTCATTCATAGGAAGTTTCCTAGTAATGCATGTACTTCTGATTTACTTTTAATGACTGCTTAGTGTTCTGATGTGACAGAGAGCACATTTATACTTGGCTGCTTCCTAGTGGATAGTTAGATTATTTACAAATTCTGAAATTTTGTTAATCAGCAATGCTACAAAAAAAACCCCACCGTGGATATGCTTCTTTTTCTGTGTGTATAGCATGTATTTTCTTATGGTAAATGTCAAGGAGAAAACTGATGGTTAACAAATTAGGTATGTTTTTAATTTTGAATAGATATTTGCTATATTGTTCCCAATGTGGCTGTGTGGATTTATGTTTCCCAGACTCTCACCCCCCACACCCCAACTTAAATATCTACAACTTAAAATTTCAATAAACCTACCATGACTCCACTGGGCAGGATTTTCCTCCAGGCTGCTAACGAGACCATGTGCAGCGTACTGATGGGCTGTCATGGGGTCATGTGCCCACCCTGGGTGAGGGAAGGGAGGTCAAGGGTATGAGACTAGACTGCCATTCAGTGGCCATCATCCTTAGCAGTAGCTCCGTAAGACCGTCACAGCTCCAGAGCCTCTTTACATCTTGTGCTCCAATGCATTTCCTCTGTTATCTGTCACAGCTAATTCACGTTTCCTGGGAAGTCCAAATGAGTTAATTTAACAATCGTTTACAAAAACAAAATACATGATATCATATTATTGCGATTTAAAAAAGGGTTTTTTTTTTTTTTTTTTGGTTTGAGATAGGTTCTCATGTAGCTCAGGCTCACCTCAGACTCCTATATGGCTGCGGATGGCCTTGAACTCATGATCCTCCCACCTCTACCTTCCACATGTTGGCATCATAGGCATGTAGCACCATACCCAGATTTTTATCCATTTTAAGTTAATTTGCTATGTTAGCCTATAAAATAATGGCTTTCAAGATGCTTATTTCCATACATATGTCCCATCGGACTTTGCTTGTATGTGCCTCAGTACCCTCTCTTGTCACTCCTCCCCACCTTTCACTGGTTCTCTTTTCCCCTCCAAAATAATCTCTCCTTTGTCTGTGTTCATATCATATATTATATTTATTATAATTATGTATGAATACACACTCTATAGGCACATGCCATCAGGCTTGACTAAGTCTGTTTGTGTATGATGCATGTACGTGTTCAATGCATGTGTGTCCTGTGTGAGCCTAGGTGTGTGCATGCCGGGGTATCACATGGCCGTCAGAGGACAATGTTTGTGCTGGTCTTCACCTTGGGTCTCTCAGTCTTGCTGTTGTTGACTGCTGTGCTGGCTGAAATCTTCCGATCTCCACCTCCTGAAATCTCCTGTCTCCACCTCCCATCTCACCATCCCTGTGCTGCGATTATAGAAGCCCAGCATGGCCTTTGGGGGAATCAAACTTGGGCACTCAGGCTTGAGTGACAAGCACATTATCCACTGAGCCACTCCCCAGCCTGATGACCCCCCCTTCCCACTGCTCTATTGGTCACCTGGAGCTGCTTGAATCACCTCCTGTGCTGCCTGAGAGTTTGATCGGGACTTCATGCCTCTCTGGATGGTGTGTGTGTATGGGGGGAGGGCAGGGAATGGGGCCCAGTCTAACCAGGCAGGACCTGGTGATCTCACTGGAGTCCTGAGTGAGCGAGTTTTACACAGCTCTGGCTCCTAAATGTTGCTCCAGGCTCATGGTCCAGACTTCTGTGAGCAAAGCCAGGTTCAAGGCTTGCTTGTTTCAGGCCTGGAAATTGCTACTCTAACTTAAGTCTACTCCCACCACAACTCTACAACTGCAGAAGGAAGAGGGGACTGTGTCACAACAGAACTTAACGGACTGAGACCTGTGACATCGCATAGCCTTCACAGCCCTCTGATAGCATGTGCTGTTACCCTCTCTCATTGATGGAGTTTCTTTCATGTTCCAACCTGTGTCAGTTGGTGAGGTCAGGCTGAGTGGGGGCTATTCAACAGACCTTGTTTTTCACAATTCTGCAGGTGGAAAAGTTCAAGGTCAAGGTGCCACTGATTCAGTGTCTGCTGAGGGTTCTCTCCCTAGCTTACGGATGGCTACCTTCTCACTATGTCCTCTTGTCGTGGAGGGGTGAAAGGAGAGGAAGGGAGGGAGAGGAGAGATGGAGAAATGAGAGAGAGAGAGAGAGAGAGAGAGAGAGAGAGAGAGAGAGAGAGAGCACACTGACCTTACTGGACTGGTCCAGGACTCCATTGTCATGACCCCTTTCAGCCATGTTGAGTCAGGTTGGCGTTGGGTGGGCTGTCAACATGTGAATGGGCCTTGGCACTAGTTCTTTGCTCTGCCTGGAAGGTCATCCCCTCATCTTCCCAATGGGTGACTGACTCCTTGTCATTCACGTTTCTGCTAAACTATCACCCACACCAAGAGGCTTTCCATAGCACCCACTCTCCAGTGGCTACGGTTGTTTGTGAATGATTTTCTAATCCTTCTACCCAGTGCTCAATGCACTGAGACTTGGGAAAAGTTGCTTGAGGTTAGGAAGTCTATTGTCTATCTCTAGCTGCACCTGAGAAGCAGAGGCCTGGCCCCATCCTGTCTCCAGAGCACAGGACAGTGCTTGGCACATGGCAGGCCTCCCTCAATGATGCATGGATAAATGGCCCTGCTATTGCCATCAGAGAGGTAGCTGGATGGGGGTGGGGAGGCCACAGGGTGGAGGGATAAGAGTGTGTACCATAGCAGGGAAGGTTTATGTGTTCTAGGTGCCTGAGCCAGACTTCATGAGGCTGTGATACTCGGACTGGGCAGGGCTTCACAGAGGAGGTGATTCTCCCAGTGACACATAAGAGACAATAAGAAAGGTGGCAATGAGTGTAAGACATTTATGCAAAGTCACAGAGGAAAGATACTGCCTGGTGAGAGTCCTAAAGATGTCTTAGGGAGGCCTAAGGGTGCTGTGTATGCATGGGAATGTAACCAGAGCAGCCTGGGGTCCAAGCTCGAGGCTGAGCTTCATTATATGAGATGTAGCACTCTTCTGATTGGTTGAGGCTCTCCACAGTGGTGTGCCCATGCTCTCCCCTCCGCCTGCCTGAGGTCTGAGTTCTGTCCCCCACAATCTTCCCTCTCTCTGTCCCATATGACAAGGGGTGTGGCTCCTCCCCATTCTCGAGGTAGGCCCCCTACTATCCTGATTTTTCCATCTTCATTGTGTTCATGTCATAACTGGGTACTGAGGATGAGCCTCTGGTGTCACCAGCTTGATGATTTTATTTAGAAATTTGCCCAGTTCTAACCCAGGCATCCCGAGAAACAGGTGTTTTGGGAGCGTGGGAAAAACATTTGGCTGAACTAAGTCACATGGTCCATCACCTAATTGTCACCCAAGGGAAGGGCAGTTGGTAAAGGAGCTCCTGCCATGTCACCTGGCAGGTAATTGTGGCACTTTAGAGAGCAAGGGAAAGCATCCATATTGAATTTCATGCTGGGTCCTGAGTAGGTCTGTATTTAGACAGTGCTGGGACAATAGAGTCCTTTCTGTGGCAGACCACTGACCATTTCTGAACAACATACTCACAACTTAACACTGCCATTTCTGTTCATTTCAGAGATGGCTAAGAGTGGCCTCAAAAGCAGCTCACGTGAGCCCCAATCATAATGTTCCAGCTTGACCTCTGACTATGGACTTGAACACCCCCCTCCGAATGCTGGCTTCTCCTGGTTGGCACTTTTCCCTGGATTGTTGCTAGGGGAGAGAGCTAATGTGTCCATTACTGTGTATTTGGTGCCATATCTGGGCTGCTTGGTACCCAATGCCAGTATGGGGAGTGGATCTTTGGAGAAATGCTGTCTGCCCCACAGCCTGCTGGGAGTTGTGAAGAAGTGCTTACATCACGACCTCCATATCACAGTATGACGTGGCTCTGTAGAGGGTGTCATGTGAACCAGCAGTGAACCAAAGAGAGCCCTCAGAATAGTAGTTCTCAAATTTGGCTATATTTTGGAATCTTTGGGGAAATTAAAAAAATCTTAGATGCCCAAGATGATTCTTAGACCAATTAAATAATATGGTGGGGCTAAAACTCAACATATCACTATTCATAAATCAAATTTATTGAGGTATAGTTTGCATCTATGTTAATCAGCTTCATGGTACTATGACAACTGAGGTAAAGGTTTACTTGGGCTCACAGTTTTGAGGTTTCAGTCCTTGACTGATCACTTTGCACTTGGGCGGCCAAGGCTATCATGGTGGGAGCATGTGGCAGAAGGGATCCCAGCCTCCCCTTCAAAGAAACATCCTCCATGGCCTAAAGCCTCCCACTAGGTTCTACTCTTAAAATTTCCATCGTTTCTCAATAGTAGATTGAGGATCAAGTCTTTAACACTTAAACCTTTGGGGGCTATTTGAGATTCAGACTATGATAACATATAATGTAATGCATTCTTGTGTTTAGGATTGGACAAATTTTGGAAGATATATTCCACCCATGTGACCTACCACCACCACCCATGTGACCCACCACCACCACCCATGTGACCCACCACCACCTATGTGACCACCACCACCACCACAATCAAGACAGAATAGTTCCATCACCACAGAAAATTCCCTCATGCCTTTTGCAGTCTATTCTCCTCTCTCAGGAATTCTGGATTCTGTCACTAACATTGATTTTACCTTGACAGGAATTCTATGTGGTTTTGAGATTCATTTGTGGTATTGTATGTATCAATTCTTCTTTCTTTATTCTTTTTTAGATCACTGAGTGTTCACAGCATGGAATGAGATTGTGTTTGTTAATCACCTGTTGTTACAGGGATGGATTATTTTTCAGGTTTTAGCAACTATGAATATTCTATTACAAGTAGCCATGTAGATTTTATTGGATATAGATCTTAAGTTCCTTGGAGTAAATACTTAATAATGGAATTGATAAGTATGGTGGTTTAAACATAAAATGTCTCCCATAGACTCTTGTGTTTGAATATTTTATTCCCAGTTGGTGATGCTGTTTGGGAAGGTTGTAGAACCTTTAAGAAGTGAATCCCTTCTTGAGAAAGTGCTGTCACTGGAGTCTAGCCTTGAGGTGCTATAGACTGACCCTGTCTGCTGTTCTAGCTCTCTCTACCCTGCTGATGTGATGGTGTGATGTCGGCTTCCTGCTCCTTCCATGCTTTCCCCACCACGATGGACTCTACTCTCTGGAACTGTTAAGCCAAAATATGGCTTTTTCTTTCAAAAGTTGCTTCTGCTCAGTTTTTTGTCCCTGTTTCAAAAAAGTAACATACAATAAAATAGGTCATACTACAAAGTGGATATTTAACTTTATAAGAAAGCGCTGAATTATTTTCCAAAGCAATTGATCTATTTTGCATTCTTACCAGCAATGTCTGAGAATGCCATTTGCTCCACGTTCTCATCAGCAGTTGATATTTTCAGGCTCTTTAATTTTAGCTTTTCTGGTGGGTGTGCAGTGGTGTCTCCTCTCAATGTGAATTTCTTGGATGACTAATGATATCAAATATGTTTAATACTCCATATTCATATATTTTCTTTACTGGTACATGTATTTTAATTGAATTGTTTTGGTATGATTGAGTTCTCAGAGTTCCTCATAGTCTTTAGAAACTTTTTTAAATTGATAAGTAAAAATTCCATGTTTATGACACATAACATAATGTTTTGACATATGTATATGTGGTGGAGTGGTTAATAGTTCTTCATAATCTTCAAAAGCCTAATTATACTTTATTTGTATTGTTATATATCAGATGAATATTTCAAATATTTTCTTCCAATATGCAGCTTGCCTTTTCATGTTTTTAGTAATGGTTTTTATTTAAAAAGCAGAAGTTTGAAATTTTGGTGATGTTCAATTTATCAATTTTCTTCTTTCATGATTCATGTTTTTGGTGTCCTTAGAAGTCTCTGTCTAACTCAAATTACAAAAGCCTTTATATATATATTTCCAAAAGTTTTATAGTCTTGGTTGTGTGTATAGTTCTATGATCAATTTTAGGTCAATGTGTTCTTGGCATGAAGAATAAGTCAAAGTTCATATTTTTTTCCATATGGGTATTTGAGTTTTACAGTTAATTTATGAAATAAACTTTTTTCTACTGAATTATGCTGCCATCTTTGTAAAAATATTAGTAAATCTTATAGCTATGTAAGTCCATTTCTGTACTTCCTGTTCTTCTTTATCTATCTGTTTATCCTTTCACCAATAAAAACTGCCCTGATCATTAGGTATTTAGGGGCAGTCTTGAAGTCAGCATAAATATTCTATGTTTCCTTTATTCCACTCCCCCCATTTTTGTTTGTTTTAGATCTTTTGACTTTACATGTGAAGTTTAGAATCATTTTGCCAATCTTTTAGCTTTCTGTTAGTACAACAAATGCCAGAAATGAACCAACTTGTAAAAACAAAGGGCTTATTTTGGCTCACAGTTTTTGATGTTTCAGTCCATGACTACTTGGCCCCATTGCCTGGGGTCTTGAGGCATAACAACATGCAGAGAGTGCATGGAGGGGTGCAGCCACTCCCCTCATGGCTGGGAATAGAAAGAGAGAGAAAGAGAGGAAGGGTCCAAAGTCTCCACCATCTCCTACAAGTCTATTTCCCCAATAACCTAACTTCTTCTCACTAGGCTCCACCTCTTAAAGGTTCCACTGCTTCCCAATAATAGGGTCCCACTGGGATCCAAAACTGTAACACCCACAGGTCTTTGAATGGCAGTTTAGATCCAAACTATAGAAGCCAATTGACACTGAAGGAACCTGCTGGAAGTCTGATAGGGGCTGACTTGATACTATGATACTAATACTTGATACTAATATCAAGTGTTCAACACTGAAATGTGGACTACCACCATCTAATTAGGTCTCATTTATTTAAAAAGTGTTTTATAGATTTTCATGGAGGGGTCTTAAACAGCTTTACTGATTTACTTATCGTGTTTTAAGATTTGAGTGCCACTTTGAATAAGACTATTTTAAAATTTCATTTTCCAATTATTTGCTGCCAACATATAAAAATACAGTTGATTTTTGGATATCGATTTTATATTTTATGATTGTGCTAAACTTGGGTATTCTATTCCTTAACGTACCTATCTGTACATTTTTTCACAGCCATTTTTAGTGCACAGATCTTGCACACATTGTTAAATTTATCCTTAGCTGGAAGTCGGACCACTAATTTTACTTGTTTTTCTTCCTCTGTTGTGACGTTTACAGATGGCTCAGATCGCGAAGCAACGGAGAGTCCCATGAACAGGCTGATTCGTTTTTTGTACCTGCGGCAAAGAACGCACCCTTGTGATTTCTCTAATTTAATGATGATGGGTTCCTACAAGTGACTTCGTGGATCTGGAAGTAAGTTATTGACCGAATGTGGCCCTGACAGGGCTATGGGACTGGATTTGAACTTTAGCTCCTTGGGGCTGGTGTGCTGAGAGGTGATTTTTGTAATTCAGTGTCTTACCCCTCTTCCCTGCGATTGTTGGGGATAAGAAGGGGAGGATACGTGGGAGTTGTTTTTGTAGTTTTTTTCTTAATTAGGAGAAAAGAGATGGAACCTCAAATGTGAGCCTGCAACCCATTCTTCATTCTCCCCAGTGCTCCTGGTAATGGTGTTTAACAGAAAGACAAATCCATCCATCTTCCCCAGTCCTGGCCCAGGGAAGCTGTGCACACCACTGTCAGAAGAGATATTAGGGGCTATAAAAAGCCATTCGATACCCTCCCCTCTTTATTCTCACTTTGTAACACCCTTCCCAGGGAGGCGGGGCCATGTTGGCTCATTCTCCATCACCTGGAAGTTTTGGCCTCCCGGGTTTTTATCGGGACTCACAGTAGCTTTACTGTTTCATTCTTTTTACTTTTCTCTCCATCATTTTTCTGCCAGCGCAGGCAGTGTCATGGACCGATTTGTCTCTCTCTTTTATCCCACCAACTTTTAAATGAGCTGATTGCTGTGCCCAGGAGCAGGAGGGCAAGCCAGTCCTTTAGGAGAGCAGCAGGCTTCTGGCTCTAGTGTCTGGTGCTTGGGAGCCAGCTTCAGTCTGGGTGCCTGCCTTCCCTCCACGTTTTTGTTTTAGCCTTGATGTCTAGTCTGCACCTTGTCTCCCTTCCTCTGCCAGGGGCACCATTGCCAGGGGTACATTGGCCAGCATCTGCCCCTTAAGATGAGCATACCGACCTAGGGATATTTATTATGTTTCCTGAAGGTTTTTTTTTTTTTTAAAAACTTTGTACCTCAGGTTGCTATGGATCCAGGCCTCTGGTCACATTCCTCCTCCATTTCCATGGCAGGATCAGAAGATCCAATTCCACACCAGGAAGGAAAGATGTGCAGGGGAATAGAATCCCGTCATGGCTCACTAGGTATAGTAGGGTCAGTGGAGGAGACAGGCAGATGCGGATGCAAGTTAATAGTTGTCATCCAGGCCAGGATTGGCACACCACAACAGAGGTACAAATACAGCCTTTTTATTCTTTTATTTTGAGATGGTCTCAGTGAGTGGCCCCATCTTGTCTCAAACTAACTGTCCTCCTGCCTCCCAAGTGCCTGGATTACAGACAAGCACCATCATGGCCAGGTAAGAAAGCCTTTTTAAAATCTATTTGTTGTGGTCAGCTTTCTAGTTGCTGCGCAGAAAGAACCCAAACAAAAGTGGCTTGTAGAGGAATGGGTTTATTTGGCTTATGGACTCGAGGGGAGACTCCATTCTGGCAGGGAAAACGATGGCATGAACAGAGGGCTGGACATCACCTCTGCCACAGCACTGCAAACAGTGGCAGGAAGGTGTGCCAAACACTGGCAAGGGGAAGCTGGCTTATAACCCCATAAGCCTGCCCCCAACAACACATCTTCATCGAGGTTGTAAAACCCAAACTGCCATCAGCTGAGGATTGATCTATCAGAACACATTCAATTGTTTGTGGGGGACACCTGTATCAAACCATGACACTATTAATTTTGTTTATGTTGGCATAGAGAGTTTTAGGTATCATTATGTCATTTCCAAAGATAATTTTTTAGTTGATTCTCCTCCCCACTCATCTCCGTGGTTCCCCTAACCCCCTAATGTCCTCCAGTTTCTCTTTACAGGTCATATGGGTCAAGAAAGTGCTTTTGGTAATAAAGTCTGACAAGGGCAAACTTCGTACACATGTACGAAGAAGTACCTGGTGAAGCTTCCACATGAGCAGAAGAGGCGAGGGCAAGGGCTAGGGGAGAACATTTAAACTGGGGATAGCATCACCAAAGGCAAGAGTTGCAGTGAGACCTTGCAAGTGATCAGTGTGTTTTGGATATGTGTGACTTAGAGCCCAAGCCAGAGTGGAGATCAGAAGGCCAGTAGGCTCCTTGTGGAGGGGTGGGCTGCTGCAGTAGGATGACAGTGCACTGGGGAGCCAGCAAAGGTCACGAGCACAGAATGGCATGGTGAGAGCTGGGTTTCAGTCCAGCTTGTGGGAGGTTGGGGGTGGGTGCTGTCTGCTCCTGGGTCAGGCAACTCTGGCCTAGAGTTAGACTTACCATGGGGGACAGACTGCTTCCTGTTGGCCTACCTGGTATCTCCCAGCTGCACATGGAGGATGGGGCAGACTCCCTGATAGGTCTCCATGCTGGGTGAAGACAACAGGGAGGAGGGTGAGGAGTCATGTTTTGGATAAATTAT
>PVHP010029946.1:0-21978 GCA_004024765.1 Zapus hudsonius
ATAATATAATCTATATTAATAATATATTAATTATAATAATATAATATGTCAAGACAGACATCTATTTGTCTGTCTTGACAAATTATCCTTGTCATCATCAGAATAAAAGGATATGAAATCAAGAAATGGGAACAGAGGAATAGAAACTATTAAAACAGATGCAAAGGGGATAATGATTGAAAAATTGACAATTTGTTTAAATCACTGGATGTGTTTAATGTCAATTTGGACACCGCAAAAGATGAAGCAGATCTTTCTAGAAGTAAAGACAGTGTCAAACAGTCTAATGTGTGTGTGACTGACACCCTCTGGTGTGGTGGCGCATGCTTTCAACCCCAGCCCTCAGGAGGCAGAGGTAGGAGGATCACCATGAGTTCAAGGCCACATAGTGAATTCCAGGTCAACTTGGGCTAGAGCGAGACCCTACCTTGAAAAACCAACCAAACAAACAAACAAACAAAAACAAACAAACAGAAAAGATGAGGACAGAGGCCGGGGTCAACACAACATATGAAAAAATAATTGCTATCAAATATTCCTAATGTGACTGAAAGCAAGCCATGAATCTAAGGTTCAACACACCCGAAAGAATGTGGAATCCCAAGAAAACATAGCTAGCACGTGTCAGTCCCAGTGCTACAAAGCAAACATGAAGGGGGAAAAGGTATCTTACCAATCAGAGGGGTCAGGGAGACACATTTTAGACACAAGAAATAATGAAAGAATAGAGAGTTCACTTAGAGCCACCACCGCCAAGCCAGGGCTTCAAACACAGAGTCAAAGAAAAAGCCAAAAACAGACAAACCCCCAGCGTTCTCCACCCACCATCTTGGCTACAAGAAATGAGCCATAGACTCAAAATTAGATCTCTTCAAACCCATGAAGCATGGCAGAAATGGATGAATAGAAATGAGAAATGACTATGGGGGAAAAAATTTCTTGATTTGTTAAGAGACAATTGTGCAAAGCAGGCATGGTTAACAATATGTGTGGGGTTTATAACATCTAAAGAAGTAAGATAAATAACAGTACAAAGGACCCTGGAGGTAAACACAGCCGCCCAATGGTGTGGTTCTTACGTTAAGAGGAAAGACAGTCGAATGAATTACTTCTGTTTATGACTGTATGTTAACGATCAGGTCAGATTACACTCGGATAAGTCAAGGGTACGGTAGGCAAAATTAAAATGGCATGCAGAACACACTCATTTAGTACAAATGAAGGCAAGAAGGAGGAATTTTTTTTTTTAAGCTAGTCTTGGGAAAAAGGATGTAGCTCTCTGGTAGAGAGCTTGCCTAGCCCTGAGTTTGACCTGTAGCACCAGGTCAAAGCAAATATTTTAAAAACCTATTTATTTGTTGAACTTTATTATTTTTTAATATTTTATTTTATTTAAATGTTTTATTTATTCATTTTCAAGCAGAAAACAAGAGAGAGAGAGAGAGAGAGAGAGAACCAGGGCCACCACCTTGTAGGTCTGGCTTATATGGGTCCTGGGGAATTGAACCCAGGGCCTTAGGCACTGGAGGCAAGTGCCTTAACCACTGAGCAATCTCTCCAGCCCATATTATATTTTATTTATTCATTTTCAAGCAGAGAGAGAGAGAGAGAACCTCTCTCAGGGCTATCACCTTGTGGGTCTGGCTTATGTGGGTCTTGGGGAATTGAACCCAGGGCCTTAGGCACTGGAGGCAAGTGCCTTAACCTCTGAGCCATCTCTCCAGCCCCTGAACTTTATTATTTTTTTAGTTAGTATACAAAGTAGTGGGTTTCATTATGACATTTTCATGCATACCTATCATTTTATTTTGTTCTTATTTGTAACATTGCTCCCCCATTCCCCTTATTGGATCCCTCTCTCCTCACACAATATCCCCTTCTGCTTTCACGACAGATACATTTTTAAATATATATATATATATATATATATACATATATATACATACATACATACATAATTTTTTATTTGAGAGAGAAAGAAAATCAAATAGAAAGAGAGAGAACAGGTGCACAGGGCCTCCAGCCACTGCAAACAAATTCCAGATGCATGTGCCACTTTGTGCATCTGGCTTTTCATGGGTACAGGGGAATTGAACCCGGGTCCTTAGGCTTTGTAGGCAAGTGCCTTAACTGCTGAGCCATCTCTCCAGCCCATGACATAGATATTTAATTACCTTCTCTGGTCCTTTCCCCCATTTAGTTTTCTTTATCTTCTCTCACAGTCCCCTCACTACTTTCTTGTCCTACATATATTTGTATATAGGCATAAATATGAGTGTATACATAAATTAAAATCTACTTTCTGCATGAGAGAAAGTGTGATTTGTCTTTCTGAGTCTGGCTTATTTCACATAAATAAAACAGAAATTAAAGAATTGTTTAAGTTATATCCAAAAAATAAATGTTTTTTTAAAAGTTAGTATAGTAGTCAGATGAACATCCAACCAAACAGGTTTATGAAAGGAAGGGGTTTATTTCAAGCTTACAGATACAGAAGAAATTGGAAAAATCTGGCTCCCATTCATAAATCCAAGGGCTGATAGAGAAACCACCAACAGCCAGCAAACACCAAAAAGCACTAACCCTAGGGGCAGCAAACAGGTCCCTGGGAGCTCAGACCTCTCTGCATACCTTTGGGCTGGAATTCAGATCCTCCCCCAAACACACTTTAGGTCCGGACCCCAGGATCCACCCCCAGTGACTCCTCCTCCAGCCAGATGGCTGGAGACCCAAGTTACAAATGTAATCAAACACCTGAGTCTATGGGGGACATCAATTCAAACTGCCACAGTTAGTATAAGCAGAAAGTAAATATCAACACGGTAGGGCTGAGCCATATCGACCACCACAATAAATAAAAATGAAGTTACAGAGATCATGTGGTCAGATGAAAACAAAAAGAAGACCCGGTTATATTGTGTTGGTTTAAACTGCACCACAAAGACAGAGATGATATGTAAACAGTGTGTCATGGGGAAGCTAAGGGATGGCTCAGTGGGTAAAGCCTTGCAAACATGAGGACCCCAGAAGCCATGTTAAAATACCAGACACAGTGGTGCGTGCTTGTAATCCAAGCCCTGGGGAGACAGAAAATAAAGGATCCCTGGGGTTTGCTGACCAGCCAGTCTAGCTTAATCGATGAGTTCCAAGTGCAAAGAGAGAGGTAAAAAAAAAGAAAATGGCTTTGCTGAAGATGACACCTGAGGTTGTCATCTGGCCACACACACACACACAGACACACACACACACACACACACACACACACACACAAGAAATATATGTCATCTAAGCACAAACATACTGTAACGGGGTGAGCTGGGGGTTAGAATTTAGATAACGCCCAGCAAAAATTCCAATGCACCCCGAAGTTTAAGGAGTACCCAAGTTCTTGTCTATAAAGTTAAAGAATTAAAATCACAGACAACAAGATATTAAGGTATAGTGGGAGACTTTATTATTTAAGGGAACATGGGGAGTTACAGAGTTCTCCAGCCACCAGTGTGGGGAGAACACGTAGAGTTTAACACAAGTTATATATATATATATATTTTTTTTATTTTTTTATTTTATTTATTCATTTTCAAGCCGAGAGATACAGAGATACAGAGAGAGAGATACAGAGAGAGAGAGAGAGAGAGAGAGAGAGAGAGCACGCACCAGCGCCACCACCTTGTGGGTCCTGCTTATGTGGGTCCTGGGGAATTGAACCTAGGGCCTCAGGCACTGGAGCCAAGTGCCTTATCCACTGAGCCATCTCTCCAGCCCAACACAACTTATATTGTTCAGCTAAATAAGCAGTAGAAGAAAAGATAACAGGGAGCTCCCATCATGAGAAGGAGAGGTTCATTTGGGAAAAAGTCTGGAGCCTTCCTGGGGCGGGGTAGGCCTTACCTTTCTAAGGCCTGGAGATTCAGATATCCTTCTGTTGGCCAGCCATGTGGGAAAGAGGAGAGCTTTCTTCTAGGGAAGTTAATTTAAGTTTTCCCCAGGTGAGTCAGAGAGACAGCTGATTGGTTTATATCTGACCAATCAGTTTTAGCCCCTAGGTTGTAGCTCTAGCTAGACACCTCCCACTCAAGGGGAGGGATTGTCTCTGTAGAAGCCTGACCCTGTCACAATACTAGTTGTCTGTATTAAGATGGGACAGGGTAGCACTCTAAACAGGCAGAGTTAGTAAAGATGAGAGGGTTAAAGTTATCAAGTCATTAAGAAGCACAGTAACCCTAAATGCCACACTGTCCCTCCATCACTGTGTGTCACACTGCTCAGGTGGAGAGACGAGTCTGCATCCCCTTCCCTGCTGACATACTTGTAAGTGTTGCAAAGCAGCCATGGCTGTGGCCTTGACTCCTGTCAGTCACCTTGACCTCTCTCGTCTTCCTCCCATCTAGAGATCTAGCATCGCAGAGTGTCACTCATCTCAGGGGGGCCTTGTCATTCCCGGTGTGGCCCCTAAGATCTTCTACCTTCCTGGCTAAGCCCTCTCCATGAAAAGCTACGGAATGGCTTCCATGCTCCTGGTTGGATGCTGGCTGATACGGGAGCCCAATAATGCTTATTGGGTCCATGTTCTCCATGGCAAAGGCCAGGCTCCATTGTATCCTGCTCTCGCAGGCTGGCCTCAGTCCTGCCAGATACTCCCAGGGACTCATGCTCCAGTAAAATGTCAGCTGGCTTTGATCTGACATTAAAGAGTGACTTTTACCCATGGGGAGCCTTTGGCATCTATGTGATTTAAAGAGAGGGATCCGTGTTTGAATAATTGATGCAGAGAAGGCTGCCTCTCCGCTGGGCTTGTCTGGGTCAGTGTAACTGCCTGGGGTCTCTGCTCTCCCACCTTTCCTGCAGAAACTACAGCTGGAAGGCATGACCTCTGAGCTCAAGTTGTGGATCCAGTGCGTCCTTAGGGACATAATCCATGAGTTCCATTCCCCAGCAACACATCAACCAGGAATTACGATGCACACTTGTAATCTCTCCACTTTGCAGGGGCAGGCAGGAGGAGCAGATGTTTAAGGTCACCCTCTTCTATATAGAAAGTTGTAGGCTAGCCTGGGCTATGTGGGACCCAATCTCAATAAAAAAATGAAGTTCTTATCCAATGACCAAGCTTCAGACCTGGCTGATGTTTGGTTTGTCCCTTCTTTAAAAGAGTTATTGGCTTTGAGGAGACTCTGCAAGTCAGCATCTGACATGGCCACACACCACATCCGTTTTAGCCAGTGAGCTCAGTTATTGCCCTAAGGTCTCAGACTGTGACCAAAAAGAAGGTCGCAATGCTAACTCATGCTGGGCAACCAAGACCATTCACCTTTGTGTCCCAAAGAAGAAAATCAGCTATGCTGGGTCAAGAACACATGGCTGAACTGAGATAACTCAGCAGTTAAGGCACCTGCCTGCAAAACATAATGACCTGAGTTTGATTCCCCAGGACTCCCATAAAGCCAGATGCACAAAAGCAGTGCATGGAGCATTCTGGGACTTTCCAGGCCCAACATTATGAGTTTCTCATTTCTACCCCTGAGCCAAGGTCACACAACGAGGCTCCTTTCCTCGTCTGCACCCTCACCTGCAGCTAGTTCAGGTTAACTGAGAAGCTGAGGGGTGGGGTTCCTACCTAGCTGGGCTCCTCTGAGACAAAGCAAGGTGAACCACTGAAGGAGGCTCTTGCTGTCAGCTTCCAGCCTTCACTGGGGGATCCTGAGAGTGAAGTGTCTGGAGAAATGGTTACTAAAGCTATGCTGCTCTCAGAAGAAAGACAGAATGAATGGTCGATCACCACCGCCATGGCTTGGGTGGTGATACTGAGATAGGACACCAGCAGAATGAACAATAACAAAGAAGAAGAAAATAACCAGGGATTTCTGGAAATGAAAAACATTTGTGTGACAGACCATGTTATTATGGAGACATTGAAAAGAAATTGACACAGAATGGAAGAAAACATTGGCCAACTGTCCTTCTGATAAGGGTTTCTTATTTAAAGAAGACATGTAAGTCGGTAACAAAAAAGACCAACACCCAACTTTAAATCAGGCGAAGAGACATGTCTCTAAGTACACAGATGGACAATAGTCACTTGATAAAGGTGGCATTAGCTTTAGGGACATCCAGATAAAACCACAATGAGATTTCACGTTGAATTGTATTACTTTTTCAGTAGTGGGGATTGAACCTAGGGCATCACATGGGTTAAGCAAGTGCTGTACTCCTAAAACACATTCCCAGGGGACACTTTTAAAAAAATGGAGGGCAGGATTAAGGTGGTTGTCTGAAAAGCCTAATGACCCAATTCAATTTCCCCAGTACCCATGTAAAACCAGATGCACAGAGTGGCACGCGTATCTGGAGTTCCTTTGCAGAGGCTGGAGGCCCTGCTGAACCCATTCTCTCTGTGTGTCTGTCTGTCTGTCTGTCTCTCTCTCTCTCTCTGTCTTTCTCTCTCTGCTTGCAAATAAAAAAATATTTTAAAAAAATGGAAAGTAAGTATTGTTCGGTTTGTTTTTTTGTTTGTTTGTTTGTTTTGCTGGGATGGAGACAAACCCAGGAGCTCATTCAGGCCAGGCAATTGTTAGATCTAACAATGTCCCAGCTCCAGCTCTGGCCACATGGTTCGTCAAGGCTCAGAAGGGTGAATTGTCTCAGCTCTCAGGCAGAACTGCTGAGATTTGAACCCACTGCCCTATGTGACTCCAAAGTTCACAGCCCTTCTCATGACCTTGATGGAGCTTTGAAACTATGGATGTTTCTCCCACCAACCTCCGGGCCATGAAGACTGTCAGTGATTGACTTTGAGAAAGCAAACATAAACGTGTTTGGTGGTGAATGCCCATGGCACTGAGGATGAGCCAATTTGCCACATATTGTCTGGGAGGAAAGGAAGAGGTCATCAAGCATCACGATTTCTGTCATCGGCTTGTGATGTCTGTAGAAATGCCGAACAACCAGCCAAACTTGGAAAACTTCATGGACTTGTGAGCTAGATATTAGAGGAGACATTGTTCCCACCCCGCTGATGTCAGGCTCTTGGATAAATCATCAACATTACTACTAACAGTATTATTACACTTATTACTAACAAAGACCACACCTTCCTCTTATGTGTGCATTGAACATGCAGGGTTCTCTACAGAGAGCTCCGAGTATATCATCTTATTCTAGAAGATTCTATCAGCAGCTTGGCTTTCTTGAAGAGAGGCTTAGGAGGATAGTGATAGGCAAGAAACATGGTCATGGATGCTCAAATATGATGTAACCATGACGGATGCTCTCACGGTGGCCCCCAAAGACATACATATCTGCCCATAAAGCACATATGATCATACATGGAGCTAAGAATGTATGCTTGCAGTTACGTCAAGGAACTGAGGTGGGTTTATCCTGGGCTTAGAGAGGGGATCCTCTATCCTGCCATAGGTGTGATTATAAAGAGAAAGACAGAGGTAGCTGAGATACACACATATGGGGGGGACAGCCCCATGAAGGCAGAAGCAGGCATTGCAGTGATGGATCGACAGGCCGAGAGAAGCTGAGGGATGCTGGCCACCACCAGAGGAGTGGCATAGAACAGAGAATCCCTCTGGATCTCCAGAAGTCCTGTGCCCTCGCCCCTTGTAATCTCCAGAATGGTGGGGGACTTCCTGTTGCCTGAATCCGGTCTTTGGCAATTTGCTGAGAGCAGGAATGCAACACCAGCTACTCTTTCCACTAAAAACAATGTCATACATCTACAGCCAGCTCTGTGTGTCCTAATGCATGAGCTCAGCTTCCTTGCTCCCAAATTCAATGACCAAGAATATTTACCAAAAGATTGAGCATATACAGAGAGAAAGAAGAGAGAGAGAGTGAGAGAGAGAGAGGAGAGATGTGCTGATGTGGAGAAACCAAGAAACATTGTTTATTCACTTTATATGAATTGCTATTTATTTATTTATTCATTGGCAAGCAGAGAGAGAAGAGAGGAGAGAGAGAGAGAGAGAGAGAGAGAGAGAGAGAGAGAGAGAGAGAGAATAGGAATGCCAGGGCCTCTAGACACCACAAATCAACTCCAAATGCATGTGCCACTTTGTGCATCTGGCTTGATGTGGGTACTGGGGAATTGTTAGGCTTTGCAGGCAAATGCCTTAACCACTGAGCAACCCCTCCAGCCCCTGAACTGCTTGTTTTCAAAAATCAAAAAGAAATAGATAATCAAGTTTCATCAGCAACTCTGATCAAGCCAACTGTGAAGCAAAAAGAATTTAGTCCTGAAATGTGAGAGCAGAGCATGGGATCTTTAGTGTTTGGGACGTTTTATGAATTCAAAGCCTTTCATTGTTGGCTTTCAGACAACCTTGAAAAGGGAGGAATTGAGGGCCACTCTGGCCTTCATTTCATGTGACCGTGGAAGCACGGGGAGCCAGGAGGAAATATCAAGGCTGAAATATTTATGTTCTTTTTCCAGTTCGTTAGTCAACTAAAACAGTCCAGATTTCTGGTTATCTGTGTTAGGATCATCTGAGTTCCCCAATCTTTGATGGACATTCGATTTACTGGAATTGCCTACCCTCCCTAGACACCAGCCAGAGAACTCCCAACCTCCTTCAAGACCAGATCTCTACAAGGAATCTTCCTTGTCTTTCCCAACTCCACACTGTCCCACAGAATAGCCCCAACTTTCTCCGTTTTTGTGTGCACGCTTGGGTTTATCTACACCTCCATTGTCCCTTTTATAGTTCTTCAAACTCTGATTCTTTGCACGTAAGTCTGTTCCAGTAGCCAAGGATCTCTTAACCAAAGAGACTGAAGAGTTTATGAAAGGACTTTGTGGGAAGCTGTGGATCCTAGATATTATTTGCAAAATGGTATTCAAATGCACAGATTGGGGGACAGGAACTCCACAGCTCCCATGGATGTGCCAAGAACTTCAAGGCTCAGATGCTTTGGAAATCATCTATGCTACAAAGGAAAGTCTCCCAAGTTTTACATCTCGGTCACCCAGCATAGAACCTGGCCTAAGGAGCTAAAACTTCTCTACATCGTGGCATAAATACTGATGGAAATATACTCAAAACAAAATGGAAGCCGAGGCGAAGCCTGTCACTTCTGGAAGAAGTTTTAGAAGCCACTATATTTTATATTTATATATTTATATGGTATATTTTACCATATTCTCATTGGTTTGTGTCAGGGATTGTTCTGCTAGTCTGGGACTCAAATAAAGATAGCAATGGTACTTTGTTGATCCCTAATAGGCATATTGGTTAAGTTTGTTTGTTATTACAACACAACTTCACCCATCCTAACTGATGCATGGATCCATGCTGGGCAGTTCTAAAAATGTTCTTCATAAAAGGTAAATGTTTATGGCTGTTAGAGAAGCCCTGTTTGCTTTGAGGATTCACAGGTCTGAACCTTCATCCCTGGTTACCAACTTTAAAAGTAGCTTGACATTGGCAGAATTTTGAGTCCAATGGGCATTGGTTTATACTCGGGATGGCCCATTCATCCTTCTATTCATGAGCATTTATTGGACACCTACTGTGTGCCCACTATTTGATAACTGTGCAAGGCACTAAAGACACAGCTAGGAGCAAGACAGACACAAGAATTGGGGAAATGCAAAGCAGACAATTCCAGAAAAGATAGTACCGGAGCAGTGCAATCGGATGCAAGAGTTCAAGGGGACATTCATTGAGAGGAAAGAACAAAGCGAAGCTGTCAGAGAAAAGGGCACTTCAGCTGTAGGTTGGGAAAGAACATTCCAGGCGGAAGAAATGATGAGAGAGTGAAAAAGCCATGAAGCAAGAAAGAGATTGACATCTATTCCAGAAGGAAGTCAGCTTCAATTCCAGGCATTGGCTATAGGATCACATATTCTCTGACACCATGACGTGTCAATCCTCTCCGATTGGCACTTGCTGTCATTTGAATCTGAAATGTCCCCACAGGCTCATTTAGTGAATACTTGTTCCCCAAGTACCCCATGATGGGACTATTTGGGGAGTTGGGGACATTCTAGAAATAGGAAATGAGGCCTCTTTGGAGGAAGTAAACTGGAGACGTGTGATGGCTACCTTTGTTGTCAACCTGACCTTTGCAGTAATCTTGGATGGGTCTCTGAGGTTGTTCCCAGGAAGGCAGCTCTCTCAGTAGGGGACAGGATGTAAGGAAGCTCAGGGGAGCTAGAAACAAGCATCCCTTCCTGGGAAGGCATTGCAGGAAGGAAATTCCAGAGACTCAAGGAGTTAACAAGGCTGTATAAAGGGGAAAGAAATCCCCCCACACACCTATTTGTTGTTGTGTGTGGTGTTGGTGATGGGTTTCTCTGTGTTTGGACCTGTGAAAGGAGACCAGCCTCTTTCACCATTATGGAACTTCCCCTGGATCTGTAGCTTCAATAAATCCTTTCCTCCCATAACTGTGCCTGGTTTGGAGATTCATCCCAGCAGTGTGTGGCTGACTGTGACAGGATGGTTTTTTTTTAAATGTTATACTTGACCCTAGGACCCTTTGTATTATCCACTTCTTGTCCACCATGAAGTCAAGGGCCTCCTCCTGCACCGGACACCATGATGTTCTTCCTGCCCACAGCTCCAGAAGCTACAGAGCCAAAGACATGCCTGAGCCCTCTGAAAAAATGAGCTAAATAAATCCTCCCTCTGTTGGCTGTTTCTCTTGGGGATTCTGTTGACACCAATGGAGAATAACCTAACACCTTTGTCCCCATTTTATAAGGAAGGATGCTGAGCCACGGAGACATTAAATAACCTGTCTAAAGATTAAAGAAGCCTTTAGTTCCAGCACTCGGGAGGCAGTGGTAGAAGTATCACCATGAGTTCTTGGCCACCCTGAGAGCTACAAAGTGAATTCCAGGGCAGCCTGGACTAGAGTGAGATCTACTTAGAAGAAGAAGAAGAAGAAGAAGAAGAAGAAGAAGAAGAAGAAGAAGAAGAAGAAGAAGAAGAAGAAGAAGAAGAAGAAGAAGAAGAAGAAGAAGAGAAGAAGAAGAAGAAAAGAAGAAGAGGAGGAGGAGGAGGAGAAGAAGAAGAAGAAGAAGAAGAAGAAGAAGAAGAAGAAGAAGAAGAAGAAGAAGAAGAAGAAGAAGAAGAAGGTGAAAGACTTAGCAAACAGCAGACAAGGGTTTGACCCCAGAGCCTGTAGTCTTCCCTACTGTACCTGCTGTTTTTTATAGGAGCAATGGGCTCCTTGCACCTGCTATGGGGGGAGCAAGCCATTCCCCCCCGAAGCTGAAGTTAGTTCCCATCTCCGAGTTGAGTTTTTCGTTGAGCCCTTGGAGGAGTTCACACAGATACAGCGATGGCTTTTCTCTGAGGGTACAGACATATTCAGATACAATTAACTTGAGTATGTTTTAACACATAGGACGACATCTATTATCTGATGTGCGATTAAAGAAAGCTGTTAATATAAACAGCGAGAGGACAGACACCCTGATTTCCCCAATGGCTGATAATTAAAGGGAAGTGATGCTCATTTTCAGGATGACAAAGTGACTGCTCTGTCTAGCTGTCTGCCATCATTTGTCAAGAAGGGAAATTTTTAGGACGTGACCCAGAAAGAACATGATCATTAAAAAAAGATATCTTTTCCTGATATTAACAGTCATGGGGATGGTGGTAACATCTAGAATGTACTAGAAGCTTCTATACACCAGGTATGAGGTAAGTGCTATATAGGTAGGTACATTCTATGTTCATCTTTCTCTAGTAACTTCTTAGGTAGTGTTCAATTTTGGGGTAAGGTCATTCGTCTGACAGTTAATGGAAAAAGGACTGGGGAGAGGCTCTGGATGACCTAATTAAAGAAGGAAGCTTGATAAGCCAATGAGACAGACACCAGTGATTTTTGACAAAACCTAAATCAGAAGTACAGAGACCCCTAAATCCTCAACAATAGAACAGCCTTAATACCCAATACATGGTGGGGAGACTATCCAGAGACACAGCCCCCCTCAGTAACAACACACTAGGGCCAGGAGAACTGGGCTGAATACTAGGCTATCCATGATTCCCTGGCCCCAGGACTGATCCAGACAGTCCACGGAGGAGGATATCCAGCTGGTCAGGGATGGGGAAAAGGGGCATTGGGGAATTGGGGATAACAATTCATTGTTTGCCCATTAAATAATGTAACTCATTATGGACAATAAAAATAAATTAATTAAAAAAAGAAGGAAGCTTGACTTTTGAAGAAAGAAACATGTGGAATTTTAATGCATCTTGTGGAGTCTGAGTTTAGGGTATTGCAAGAGTAAAAACGGTAGCAAGTACACATGCACCCAGACACCATGCAGCACATGCACACACACACACACACACACACACACACACACATATGAACACACTCACACAGGCATGTATGATGCACACGAACACACAATGCACACATACGCACACACGTGACACGCACACACGCATGCACATACATGCGACACGGTCTGGTCAAGAGAGGGTTGGCTTATATTTAACAGAGTGTAAAAATCTATGAGTGTGTAATGGAATAGGAAAGACTTCATTAAGACTCCAGCATTCTTGTGGCCTGGAATGGATGGCTGATCTCACCGTGGGTGAGCTGGGAGCAGAGAACAGGTAGACAGGGAAGGGCTGGAGAGATTGCTCAGTGGTTATGGAGCTTGCCTGCAGAACCTAACAACCCAGGTTCAATTTCCCAGTACCCACGTAAAGCCAGATACACAGTGACACATTCATCTGGAGTTTGTTTGCAGTGTCTGGAGGCCCTGGGACACCCATTCTCTCTCTCTCTCTCTCTCTCTCTCTCTCTCTCTCTCTCTCTCTCTCTCTCTCATTCACTTTCTCTCTGTTTGCAAATAAATAAATATTTAAAAAAAGAAGGCAGGAAAAGTAATAACCTCTGCTCCAGACAGTCAAAGCTCATGATGCCTGGGGGATGGCCAGGAGCAGATGTATATGTGGGCGGTGTGACTCAGAGGTTCAGGCAAGAGATGGAGGACAATCTGAGCCACACAGGAGAAGAGCTGAGTCAGGATGAGGCAAGCAAAGGGACAGGATGGGCTGGACTGTTCCACTGAAGGATGAAGTGAGAAAATCAAGTTAGAACTAGACTAACCAGGGAATGAAGCGAGAAAATGAAGGGAAGAAGATGAACTTGAGTGGGGAGGAGTGGGTGTCTTCAGTAGAGTGTGTATAAAAGGACCTCACAGCCCATAACCTAGCCTGGAAGACCTCCCTGGGCTTCTAAAGATAACAGAGAGCTGGACATGGCCACACATGCCTGGCATCTCGCCACTGAGACAAGAGGATTGTGTGATCCAGGCTAGCCTGGGCTACGTCGTGAGTTCCCAGCGAGCTTATGCTAAACAGCAAGACATTGTCTCCAAAGGAATCAGGGCTGGGGAGATGCTCTCTTAGTAAAACACTTTCTCTGCACACCCGAGGACTCAAGTTCAGACCCCCAGCATCTTAAAAGCCGGGTGTGACAATGCCAGTTTACAATCCCAGCCCTGGGGAGGCAGGGGATCCCCGGGGCCTGCTGGCTACCTAGTCTAGCAGATCAGTGGGCTCCATGCCAGTGAGAGACTCTATCTCAAAAAAAGAAGGTAAAGAGAGATTGAGGAAGACACTGATGTTGACCTCTGACCTCTGGCCTCTGCATGCGTGTATACACATGTGCACACACACAGTGCAAACTCAACCCAGGAGGAATTTTTGCACAGGTTCCCTGGTTGAGGAAGCCTTGGTTCTGTCACTTCTGGCTGGGTGATCTTACAGACATTTCTGTGGTCCCCACGATGGCATCTATGGTCTTTCGCACTCAGCATGTCATACAGCCTCATACAGGTTTCCTTCTTATCTCCGCCTCTCTGTGTGTGCTTGTGCGTGTCAGGGTGTGAGGGGAGCTGTGAATGCGTTGTCTGTGTGGTTATAGATGTGGGTGACTAAAGACAAAGGGATCTTATGGGAGTTAGTGACAGAAAATGCCAGAAGAATCTGTTTTAGCCTAAGCTGGTCACAGGACTCAGGTGAGACCAAGTGTGTTGTTTGAACCTTATCCTGGCTTGGCTTCCATAAGCCTGTGCTGACATTTCAAAAAATCACTTGTCTGATGGATGTCACATGTTACAGAGCTGTACAGGAGCCTGGGGAGATGGCTCAGTGGGTGAATGGGAGGTGGACGCGAGCTTGGATCCCCAGTACCCTCATCAAATGCTGGCCATGGTGGTGTGTGTCTATAATCCTAGAGCCAGGGAGGCAGAGACACTAGCTAGCTAATTTAGTCAGCTCTCGAGGCAGACACATGCACACATTGCAGACACACAAAATCAATTTTTAAACGAATTTGAAGCTTGCTATACCACCTGCATATCTTCGTGAGTCTTGGGTAAGTACTGTGTTAGCTTCCTATGATCGTGATGAGGGCAGGCATTCACCTTGCCTCAGTCCACCATGGCGGAAAGATGTCCGGGGAGGCAGGAGTGTGCAATGCAGCTTGCTCAGGTGCTGGAGGACTAGGAAGCAGACAGACCAGCTGGAACAATCAAGGCCCCCACTTTCTCCAGCCAGGCCCCACCTGCTAGAGGAGAGCCATCCAAAAACCTTCCAAAACCAGAGCCATCCACTGGAGAGCCAGTGTTCAACCTTGTGAGTCTGCAGGGGACATGTCACATTCGATTCTTGACAATTACACCTGTGAAGCCATCCCCAGCTCTACCCAGCTGTCTTCCTGGCCTCTTAGTAACAACCTATAAGAATATGTCTTTCGGGACTTCCAAAAGTAAATCTCAGCATTTAGCCACCATCGATGAAGCTTAGTTTCTTGCTCCTTCAGAACCAATCAGAGGCCAACAACAGCTCTGGTTGGCTAGGCCCAGGTGAGTCACACAGCGCCTTCCTTGGACTGTGTGTGGAAGGTCTGGTGTCTCCAGAGAGCCAGATGTCTGGGTGTTGGGCTGCCGTGTGTGTACATTTCTCCTGACTTTCACAGACACTTGGGTTTATTTCCACTCATTCATGTCCACAAGAAAGTCACGGCCCCACTGCCCACACAGAGCCAAGCTCCTGGGAACTACTGAGGGTTCCTTTAGTCTCTGCTGATTCAGCTGGTCTGGCTGACAGGGACCTCTGACCCCTTAGCCTTTCCCGGGACCTTGAGACGGAAGGCAGGGTGCCTCAGAGGGCAGGTTTAAAATTAGAAGGCCTGCCTGTGGCTCCTGACTGCCAGCCACTGGGGAGGAACAGGAGATAAGGTGATCGGGAAGCATTTATTTAAGATTCCTATCACACGGGGAGGCTGGAGGGAGTTCATTGGGGAAGAACAGGATGTCACCAGGATCCAGTGCAGAGCCCAGGACAAAGGGCACAGAGGAAGTCCATGTTGGAGAGAGAATGTGAGCCCCTCTGGTTGAAGGTAAAGAGGTTTGGAGAGGTCCCAGGTGAGAAGCCAGCAGGGTAGGAGACTGGAGGAGTTCAGGTCCCTTCTGTCCTAGAAGGGACATGACATGGGTCTTGTCTTTGAGGCCTTTGGGTATCTGCGGTGAGGCTGATGGGCCTGTGAGTGGTCCACTGGGAAGGACCCTGGGTCCATGCTGGTGTGAGCTGTCAGGTTCTTTCTTGGGTCTTTCTGCAGGTCTCCCAGCTTGACGAGCACCACAGTGACTTTGAAGGGTTCCATTTTGGCCGTGAGCTTTACAAGTCATGGTTCCTGAACTAGCTCCTCTGCCCCATCTTATCCCTCATATGGGGTTGGGAGAATTATGGGAGGTACCGTTGCTCCTTTTCCCAACAGAGATGCATATAAAAGACTCCTTCTTGGGTAGACATCTCAGGAGGTAAAGTCCTGGCCGTGTACGTATCAGGCCCTGAGTTTGATCTCCATTCCCACCTATGGCTCCTGTGCTGGGGAGTTCACTGGCTAGCCAGTCTAGCCTTCTGGGAGAGGCCAGCGAGAGACCCTGACTCAAAATATGTGGCTATTACTTGAAGAAAGGCACCCGAAGTTGTCCTCTGGCCTCTGAGTGCATGCACCCCCACACACAGACACCCCGACATGTGCTATATACAATCAGTTCAGAAAACCTACAACTGCATTGCTGTGTTGATATTGCAACCAGCCATGGACCTCATGACCTCATCATGACCCTTTGGGCAATGCTAAGGGCATTTTCTTCACTCCATTAGAAGGCCCCAGAGCCCCTGGGACACAGCTCACAAGCTCCTTAGTGGTGGTTCAATGTGGAGGCACGAGAATCTTGTTAAGGTCCTCCTTGATAAAAGGTGAGGCTTGCAAACCTGGCCATGGGCACGTGACTTCATTCTCTGTGCCTCAGTTTACCCACTGTGGAAAGTTGGGATAGAATAGGAACCACACCACAGACCTGCGAGAGGTTTAAGCCACAGGGTGAATAGCACGACATGACATTCTTACTTGGGAAAGGTGTACCCACCAGGGCCCTTAGCTACTGTTGGCTTCAAAGTCCACTCTGATGACATTGACAAGAGTCATAAAGGGTCCTCCAGACTGCAGAGGCCAGAGGCACCAGAGTGCACATCTGAGACAGGTCCCCAGTACCCTTGTTTCTGCTCCCCTCCAGGCTCACCTGACAGGGTATTGTGGTAACTCCCCCCTCCCATTCACCCACTGCCCAGGCGGCCTGTGGACCCCCCCCCAGGGGGAGGGTGGCTAATCCAGGGTGGATGGAGTATATGCTCTGCACCCCATTCCTGACCTACTGAACAGACACCCCTGAATTTAGAAACAGGCTTCTCGAATACGTGGGTATGGCTCAAAGTCAGTCAGTAGCTGTCCACTTTTTCCCTGGGGACAGTCTGGGACTCTCAAGTGGGACATTTTTTCACTCATTCCAAGAGAGACTGTCAAAAGGTTCTTCTTCAGGAAGCAGCCACACATTATTTGTGTCATTTCTTTTCTCCCCTCTCCTCTTTTTATCTTCTTCTCTTCCCTTGTACTGGGGATGGAACCCAGGGCCACGTGTATGCTAAGTAAACACTCTACCTCTGAGCTTCGTTCCCTGCCCCAAGGTTATTTTCTTCTTTTTTTATTGTCCATAATGAGTTACAATATTTAGTGGGCAAACAGTGAGTTGTTATTCCCAATTCCCCGCTGCCCTCCCCTCCCCACTCCGCTGGATAACCTCCTCCATGGGTCGTCTGGATCAGTCCTTGTGACAAGGGACCATGGATAGCCTAGTATTAAGCCAGATTCTCCTGGTCATGCCTCTTGATACTCTCCCCCACCATGGCTCTCACAATCTTTCCGCCCCCTCTTCCGCTCAGTTCCCTGAGTCGTGGTGGATGAGTATTAAGGCTGCTTTAAGGTTGTGAGCTTAGGGGTCTTTGTGTCGAAAATTGTTGGTTTCTGTCTCACTGGCTTATCCTGTGTTGATTTAATGGCTGTGGCTGTGGGTCCCTTGTTCATCCCGACATTCTCTGCAGGGTTCCATATGGATCCTCCACAAAATGACTGTGGTGGCTCCTCTCTTGCCAGAATCTCAGCTATCGGCCTACGGTCGGTTGGTAGGGTTAGATGGGCCCCAGCTCTCTTGCTGCATCCTGAAAAATACAAACACAATCTCCATTGGAGAGTGAGATCAGTGTAGGTTAACAAATATACACAATTCTGGATTACCTAGATTCTATTTTTAGTAGCCTCCCCATCAATCGCTCCCATAGTGCATCTTGTCTTGGGAGCCCAAGAGTGCCTATCGCCCTGAATCCCAAGTTCCAGATTCTTGACCACTGATTAAATGTCACTCTGGGTCCCTATGCTAAATGCCTCCGTGCAAGTCCTCACTCAATCCTGCCTGTGGCTGAAAGCACGCCTTCACCTTCACTTCACAGGCTGCTTAGAAAGGACAAGTCACTTGCCTTTAGTAATACATCTTGAAAGTGGCTGGCCTGAGGTTTGAACCTAAACCCCGCCTGATCCTAGAGTCCTTTCTGGTCCTCCAGTGTTCTCGCTCTCCTCTGCTGAAAGGCACAACCGCATTTAAGGTTAAGGTCATTTGTCCCCTCCTCTAAGACGCCATCACTGACACCAAGCTAGGCTGGCTGTCCTGTCTTTGGGCCACCCGTATGGAATCTTGGCTCACTGTGCGTCTCCTCCAGGACAGGGTGAGCTCCAAGGAGAAGGGACTGGACTTCTCTTGGATACTCTGCGACCAGAAAAGCAGTCCATAACAGCTGCTCCAAGACCCCTCTGTGTGCAGAGGATGTACATACAAAATTGATTCCATTTGCACAGCACATTTCCAGGGAAAACGGGTCATGGGCCCTGCTGGAGGCATCTCCCGGAGGGATGCTTACATGCTATGGTAGAAGGCACTGCGCGGCATGGTCCTCATGAGCCTTCAGGGTGGAAAACATTGAGTTGATTTAAAATGCCCATCTTCAGAGGCTTGGATAAGTGTGGTGCAATGCCTGTGCGTGTTCTTAGATTGCACCCAAGCAGGTGAACCCATGTTCCAAGGAGGAGGTGATTCCTTAAAAACAAAGTGGAGAGAAAATTTCAACTGGGAAGTGATAGACAGACCATTTAAGGAAATGAAAACGGGACAAAGAGATGGCTCAGTGGCTCCTGCTTGCAAAGCTTCACATCCCTGGTTCAATTCCCCAGTACCCACTGAAGGTCAGATGCACAAAGTGGCACAAGCATCTGGAGTTTGTTGGTAGTGGCAGATGGCTCTGGTGTCCCCATACTCTCTCTGTCTCAAACAAATAAATAAATAAATATTTATGAAAATCTCTGAGTCTTCCCTACCTTACACACTCACACGTAAGCACTTGACATCATACGAAAATAAGAGTGTACACTGTGAGTTTGTGATAGTGTACCTTTGTGCACATCTGTGGAGCTAGGGTCGAGTGGAGAATTAAGACCTGGCCTGGATCCAAGGGGAATTTACACAACAGAACTCCAGATGTGGGTGAGCATGGTGGGGCCACTCATCTTGAGGGTCATTTCCAAAAGTACAGGTGTGTAAGAGAGAGACTCTTGGGAAATGTCCAACACGCTCCTATCAGCCTCTCCTGGATAGTGGGTATATGAGCATGTCTCATTCTCTTCTTTGTAATTTGAAATGTTTTCATCGGTCCAAGTGGGAGGGACACAGGGAGGCAGAGAAGGAGGGAGGAAAGAAGAAAGGAAGAGAGGGAAGGAGGGAAAGGGCTTGGGAGGAAATGAACGTGGAAACCGAGGCAGGGGAATTATAGGATTTGAAACAGAGGGTATGGGTTTAAACCCCACTTTCTCATATCCTCCTGGGCTGGGGAGTATAAATTGATATTTCAGCAGAGCTTATAAGAGTTTCTTATTAACGATGCTTATAAACATTTAAAATATTTTGTTCATTTATTTATTTGAGGTAGAGTGAAAGAGGCAATTAGAGAATGGGCAGGGCCTTTAGCCACTGCAAATGAACTTTGTGCGTCTGACTTTATGTGGGTACTGAGGAATCGAACCCAAATCCCTAGGTTTTGCAGGCATGCACCTTAACCTCTGAAGCATCTCTCCAGCCCGGTTTATACAATTGATCAAATACCCTCACACCCATATATCGACCCTATAAAATGGGTTCGTTTTTGTTGACTTAAGTGTGAATACTCCATGCTCAGTAATCAACCATTTGCTTTCACTACGAAGAGTCTAAAACTGTCCAGAGGGATGCATGTTCTTATAGTCATTTGTCTACTGGGAACATTAGACTGATTCACATTTGCTTGTGTGTGTGTGTGTGTGTGTGTGTGTGTGTGTGTGTGTGTGTGTGTGTACACATGTATATGTGTGTATGTTGCTTGGAACTGGTCTCAGAGCCTCACACATGCTAGGCAAGCATTCTGCCAGTGAGCAACATCTCCAGCCACATTTTACTTTTGATTTTGAGTTAGGGTCTCCTAAGCTTTGCAGACCTCAGTCTCCCAGGTAGTTGGCAGAACAGACACACACCATCAGCCTCAGCACTTTTTTTTTTTCGTCTCACATTATGGCTGCAGATTGTTAGTACCATATGCACGTCTCTGTGAGACTATCTCTGGTCAGTGAATAAATAATAAATAAACCTGTCCATTTGCCCCGAGGAGTCTGATGGAGTGAGGAGCTGTTGGGAACCGGACAGTAACGGGCTTCTGCAAGGTGTCCAAACATAGCTTCTTGGCGCAGCCATCACAGGGAGATGTCGTTTTAACTCCCAGGCAGGTCCCAGCCAGCTGTGCAGTGTTGATTTCTGATGTCCCACAGGGGGAACTTCCATATGACCTGACATTCGCCAAGACCCCAGCTGTAACGAGGAGGAAAAGCTACCACTCCAACTTGCTTGGGGATGCTATCAGAAACGGTTCTGCTAAATCACGTGTTTTATGCTGGTCTGCTTTCCAAACGAGCCTCCTCCCAAGGGATAGTGAGTGTCATCACTCTCAGAGGTCAGAGGTCGCCAGTCAGGTCAGCTGACCAAGACATACAAATTGGGAGCAGATCTTGACCTTGGTCAGGAAGGAAGTTGGGGTGTAGCCAATCCAGGGGACCCATGGCTGTAACCAGCGTGGCCTTTGAATCGGCATTTTATCTTTTTCAAAGCATATCTGTTATCTCTTCTGTCCATCAAAGCTCTTTGTGAGCGAGGCCAATAGAAGATGGCCCCAGGAGAGATGAATCAGGAATCTGAAGGCCAAGGCCAGAAACTTCTGAGGGAGAGGCAGCCCACTGGCCTGAGCTTGTCTCTGAATCTGCCAAGAGGAGGTTCGGTGCTCCAAATATTCAACAAGAGACTTCCTTTCCCTGACCGTGAACTACGCTCCTGCCCCAACAGATGGGCTACACACACAGGAGCCGTGGCTTGCAAGAGAGGCCAAGAGAAGGGGCCAGAGCCTCTTGCAGGAATTCAAGTCCAAATATGTCGAGCCCTTGAGAACATCAGGCTGAGATCCTGTGGCTTCCCAGGGTTCCAGTTGGCAGGAAAGTGGGGTTGCAAACACTGTCCTTCTGCAATGTTGTTTGTTAGGGAGTGTTTCAAGCAAGCTATGTTGTAGCCTTCAGGTCACCTTGGAAATGAGCTTTTGATATGGCTCATGTCAGCCTTGGAAATCCTGCTGGGTTACTGAGTGGTCTCTCCCTGCCCTGCCAGTTCTCCCTGGTCCTATCTTCTGCAGCCTGTCCCAATTCAAGATACTCAGGCTGGAAAGATGGCTCAGCAGTTAAGGCACTTGCCTGCAAAGCCTAACTACTGGAGTTTGAGTCCTCAGTACCCATGTAAAGTCAGATGCACAAAGAGGCACATGTATCTGGAATCTGTTTGCAGTGGCTGGAGGCCCCGGAGCACCCATTCTCTCTGTCTGTCTTTCTTGCAAATAAATAAAAAATATTTATCTCTCTCTGCTTGCAAATAAATAAATAGTTTTTTAAATATTAAAGATCCCTTATCTCCACATTATGTCAGAGCAGGGAAGGTGATGTCTGTCCCTGAGGCCAGCTGTCACCATGAGTGGAGCTATGTGACATTCTCTTTAGAAACATTCATTTACTGCCCCCAAGAACAGGGGACCCTGGGGCTTTGCAACTGGACACAACATAGTTGAGGCCTGGACCCTAGCTCCTCCAGACCTGGGTTTTGCTATCTATGGCTGTCTGACTTTGTAAGAAATCTCATTACCCCACACAGGAGGGGCAGTACCATCTGTCTCTTATGGAAATCACAGGTATAAGCTGATGATGTCCCAGAGAACTGGCTATTCCTCACCATTCCTCCTATCCTTATCAGACATACTGGTAGGACCCTGGTGCACAGGTTGCTCAGGAAGTTCAGATGCCCCTCAGCCTGATGGTACAGGCCCGTCATCCCAGCTTCTCAGAGGCTAAGACAAGGCTAATGATTGTCTTTCTGATCCTATGCTTCTTAACAGTCCAAGGTGGAGAGTCATCAGTGCCTTGCAGGGCCTTGGGGAAGAGCCTGGCATGGAGTCCTTGCTTCCTCAGGGACTGTTGCTGGTG
>PVHP010029947.1:0-22241 GCA_004024765.1 Zapus hudsonius
TCCCACCCAGCTTATATCAAATTCAAGTCCTCACTCTGCCTTTTCATCAGCCCCATATCTTTGCTCTTTAATGCAAGTGTACAGTGATTGAGGGTTTGTTACTGAAGTTGCTTCTATAATAATTGAAATTCTCAATTATACTGTCGGATCCATATGCAGGTATAATAAAGCCCTTTTTTCCTCTTGGCTTTTATTTGCTTGTAAAAATCACATGTACTTTAGATAATAGTCAGATGTTTTGGTCATTAAGTTCTACTGAATAAAAATTGCTCATCAAAAGCATATTAAATGTAAAGAACTTTTGGAATTTAGCCCTGGAGATGTAGTAAATTTTCTAGCATTTCCTATCCAGCATTCAAATAGAAACTGTATTTGCGTACTAAATAAAAAATGAGAAAAAAATGGAAGTCTGCTTCTAATGGAAGCTTTCTGTGAAGAAAATGTATTGGTTTTAGCATGGTCTTATGAACATGTTGATATAATTAGGTAGTTGCTGAATTGCATTCCTGGGGTGATTTTTGCAGACATGAGAATAACAGAGACCATAAACTTCCTAGCAGTATACAGACCTACATTTAACACCTGCTTCTGTACCAGGACCCTGATCGACTTGAACTAGTTGAAATTCTATTTTCTTCTATAGCTGTATTATTTCAATGCTAGCATATCATTTTCACATTCAATTTGTATCATGCATTGATTGTGTTAATCAGGCACCAAAATAGCCCCCAGTGACTCATCCTCTTTCAAGTGATTTTGCAGTTTGCTTAATCAAACTCCACCCTCTATTCCCTCTTTCTTCTCACAGCAACCTCACTCACTCAGGCTAGTCCACACAGCCACACATGATTCATGGAGCTTTTGCTATTCGTTTCACACGTCTGTGCTTAGCCAACATTTTACTGCTAAGCCAAAGTCCTCTGTTTCCCAAAGAGGGTTGTATTCTTCGTTGTTGGTAAGCACGAATCTTTTACTTTGGGAGTTTATTGTGATAATTGGATGGGAAATTATAGTAGCATCTTGCCATACAATTTATGAAGGTCTGAAAAGTCAGTGCATAATATCTTAGCCATTTATAAGTAAAAAGGCATTTGGCCTTGTCCTCATACTATGGAATGGATATAGATGTTCTATATTTCCAGAGGAAATATATTTCCAGAATCAGCAGTACAACAGGGCTGTTACTTTTTCTTCATCTGGAATACCAAGTAACCATGTGGACTCTGTCCCTAGTATTCCTGGCTGAAGAGGTCATGAGATTCAGAGTATGCACACCCCTGAGCTTGAACCTGAAAGAGAAGCAGGGCTAAGTGGACCATACACAGTTTCTTATTCTGACAAAATGTTTTATGAATTTATAGAATGAAACTGGAGATGGGCACATGAGATTCTTAAGAAAAGGGCACAAGTGTGACCCATATAAGACTTCAAAATTCTTCTGATTTTAATTTGAATGTGATATGACTTTGATAAGTATTCATGTATCTGAATACTTGGTGTCGAGCTAGTGATAATATTTGGAAAAATAGTGGAAGTTTAGAGGATACAGTCTCACTGGAGGAAGTGGGTCAGTGTAGATCTTGAAATTTTATAGTCCAACCCAACTTCCCCCTCTCTCTTCTATCATCTATCTAATCTATCTACCTAGCTATCCATCTATCTATCATCTATCTATCTATCATCTATCTATATATTTATCATCTATCTATCCATCTATCATCTATCATCTATCTATCACCTATCTGTTATCTATCATCTATCTTTCTCTCCCTATCTCTCTCTAATCTCTCTTCTTCTCTCTTTGCCTCTGGATGCAATGTGACCAGCTGATTTCCCACTCCTGTTTCCAAGCTTCCCCTCCATGATTGGAACTCTAAGCCAGAAAAACTTACCTTAAGTTATTTATTGTCAAGTATTGGATCACACCACCAAGGAGAATAATGTATATTTCTATGAGATATGTTTATACCTCTTACATCTTAAGTCCATTCTCATTGAAGAACATGAATGCAGAAAGCAAATTCTTCCAGAAAATGGTCCATGTAGAACATACTTTGAAAACCCTTTGTTTTGTAGCATAGTGTTTTAAAGATATATATTAAGTAAATTTTATGAAATGAGGTTTTATAATTTTATTTTTACAGAGATATTATTGATGAAAAGCTGAACATTCCAACTAATTTACAGTGACAAACATGTAGTACAACTGGTTAGCATGCAGACCCAAAGGATAAAGGCTTCAAAGATGTTAGACATCAAAGGAAACATAATTCATGATTTGATACTGCAGAGAGCAAGTGTTGTGCAGTGTCTAAGTCCTCAGGCTCTAGAGTCTGCAGACTTAGTTTTAAATTTTATTTCCTCTTTTAACTAGCTGACTGAGACAGGACAATCTTACAGCTTCAAATCTTAGTTTCCTCACCCATCAGATGGAATCTCAGTGGTTCGTCACCCCAGAGAAAAATTAAGTTTGGTGACTGTAAATTGTTTTAGGTGACACTCCAGCAGACATGAAGAGGGTTCTAGGCAGAAACTCAGGTATGACATGAAACAACATCCTTGATAAATAACTTCACACTATGAGAACACCAAGAATGAAGCAGGTAGGCAACTATTTTGCCAAGTCATTAACTCTTTTGACAGAAAAGATGTCTTTCTTTTTTGCATGCATGTATTTGTGTGTGCATCTACCAGACCAATAGTAACAGAGCTAAGAAATTAAGAGCAAACTCTTGAAATAAAATGCTAAAATATAAACTCTAGTTCAGCAACATCTTAGCTATTGGAACTTGGCTTCTATTTGCATATATGTTGGATGGGTATACAAAATAATACTATCCTCACAGGGTGATTAGGGAGGTTCGAGAGACTAGCTTCCTAAAGAAGTAGATAATAGGAGCCAGAATAGCCACTGATATTTCATCATAAGATTTCTATTTTCATGTATGAGCTGAGCTTCATGTGGAAATGAAAGTGCTCCTAAACGATCCGAGCAGACCCGATTAAATAAAGATCTCGAGTTTGTCACTAGCTTGCCTAATTAGCCAGACAGCATAGGAGTATCAGTAAACACTTGAAAGGAGCCTTGCTGTGGATAAATCTAAGCCGAGCTAACCAAGAATGCAAGAGTATGACAAGGCACATGCTGAGATTGTCAGAGGATTATCTCCATGTTCACAGGTAACAGTATCTTCCAACTTAACTCTCATAACTCCTTTGCACCATGCAGGACAATTGTGGCCACACCTCGTCAATGCAGCAGAAGGTCAACTAGAACATAACTTTGGAAAGCATAAATCATGGTGCTGTGAATATTCGTTCAAGTACGCATAATCAGAATGTTCAGATATGAATTAAACGTCTCTTTACTCCCTCCCCTATCTCTCCAGCACCTCCCTCAGGCAGACAGACTATGGTGGAAAAATTCTATAAAGGAATGCAATGTCTTCCTCTTCAAAGAGAAGAGCCCCGCAGACCAAAGGCACCTTCCCGGGTTGCCTTCACCTGTACTATTTGGTAAGCCACAGCATGCTAAATTTTCTTAGGAATTATTTGTGACATTTGCTATCCGTCCCACTTCAGATAGAACATCAGTGTCCTTCCCTTTCAAATATTTTTCTACACCACTCAAGATACGATATATTTTAAATATTCCATCTGAATGGATAACCACTCTCTTTACCATTTTCTTTGGGAGCCTAAGGATGGTCAGAAATCAGATTTAAAAATACAATAACTTGGGCGTAAAGAATCTATTGACATGCCAAAGTTGAAACTTCTCTTAATGTGTTTTTAGCTTTTTCAGTTTTACTTTGAAAACTCACATATGGAAATAAAGAATGCACATATTTTATAGGTTGTGCCTTGCTGTATTTTATCAAGCGCTAAAATGGATTTGGTATCAACACTCTAAGGATGCCTGCACTAAATGGTACCAAGCTGTCATGACTGTGTCACCAAGATTCACCCCTAAAAATATCTCATGCAAAGCTCAAGGAGACGTTTGCAGACAGTTTTGTCATTCAGACATCATCTCATGATACATAATAGATCCTAGCTGTGGTGCTCATTATAAAGTGATTTCCCAAATTTAGGGAGACTAGAATTTCCCAACTAAATGCTGAATATCCATGGTTGCATTAGATCTGGTGTCCTTGGACTTAACTGTTCAGATGTTTGGCGTCCAGCTGTTTCCCTTTACCTTTCTGCTTTTAAGCGTTTATCTTTGCACTTTGGCTTCTCATTGTTTATCTGCTACAAAAGCAGCTTCATGCAAAATGTGTGATGCATTACTACATACACGGAGGTTTTATACACTGAGAATCTGTGTGGCCTCATAGCCTCATGGTGTGCAATGTGCAATAAAAATGATGTGTATACAGATGATGTTGCATGATGGATTGCATCTTCCCTCTTGGCAATGGTGGAGATGCCCTGGATTAAAAAATCAAGTGAAGAATGCTCTTAATTACTTGTGAATATTCCTCTGACCTTCCACGTCTGTCCAAATAAGGAATTAGGTGGCTCCAGGACCCTCACCAAGTACTTATCTGTCTTGTCACTATACCCTAGATTGCTGTCCCTTTCTTTCTCTGGCCCCAAAACTTACCCTTCTTTTCTCAGAGAGCTTGGACTTTATATTTTTGAATATTATAATAAAAGAGAAGCAGAAAGTATGATCTAAAAAAGACTATCTATCCATGGATCTATCTATCCATCTATGCACACACACATACACACACACATATATATATACATATATATGATTAGTTTGATACAGCTATATCATACTGTACCTCATGAATATGTACAATTTTGTGTTGATCACAAATGTTTTGTCTTTAAGGAAATAAAATGTTAATCTCACTAATTTAATCACTATGTTCTCTATACATGTAATGAGTTATCAAAACATTTCTTACATTTATACAATTAAAACTATACATACATAATTGCATATTTATAAATCCTTTCTCCTATTACAAGATGCATGGATGTATACATATGTATATATGAATATTTTTTCTTTCCATTTCCCTTAAATTTCATCCTGCTTTCTTATCCTAAATTATAAAATATTTCTCCATTTTCCTCATGGGTTTTGTCTTGATCCTGCTATCTGTAATGCCTTCAGTGTGGTAGGTGAGAGGTTAGAAAAAATAAGAGGATGAAGAGGTAACTTGGAAACGAAAGGCAGAGAAAAGAGGTTGGCAGAATGTCTAAAAGGGATTTTATTGTAGTGATGTGAAATTTGAGTCAAGGGTACTAGTACGGATTTTGATTCCAGGTTGATGTAGGGCAAAATAAACAAACAAAAATACTGCTTTCAAAGCCAAGTGACCTGGGGTCTGTAAGCAGATGTTTAACCCAGCACAGCTGCAGTGGAACATTTCGTCCAGCTGGTGTCTCTTTCATTCAAGGACACTCCAACTCCCAGAATCCAAACAAGAAACACAGAGAACTACTGACCAGGTTTTCCTAGCTTTTTCTACTCCCTCTCTGTGTGTTCTGCCTCTCTTCTTTTCTGCCACCACAACTGTTCTGTGAACATACCCTTCATCCCAAATCAAATTAATTTCTGTTTATTTTCTACACTATCACTAAATTAATAAATTAATTTAATCTTCCTAAAATATTACTTGAGTGGTTTTTTTCCCCTTGGGTCAAACAATCTTTAGGCAGAGAGAGTGTCTTTTCCATAATTAGGGCTTCAAATTGCTCTAGCAGTCTTCTCTTAAAGATGCCAAGAAATTTATCCAACTGTTTTCTCTTAGTTATCTTCTACCTACTAAAGACTGAGCCCTTCCACTAACTAGATGTTGTTAAGGATGTTTACAGACTACATTTATTTGTAAATAGGATATTTTACAGTAGTCAGAATCCAAGTCTTTCAAATAGCTACCCTCAATGCATCATCTTGCTAGCATAAACTACACTCAAGTAGTTACCTGCATAGAGAAATAGCAGTTTCTATAATCAAGTGTTCCTAATTCCTTCCAAGCTATTGTCTTGGGAGGAGATTCTCAATACCAACATTACTTGAGAACTTGGGTTGATATGTGGTTCTAAAAGGTATCCACATGATTCTCATAGTTATTGAACGTTTAAGACTACCATACCTATGACTTCTGAGTTTATTTTCCAAAATGTACTGACATTGGTGAGATCATACCTGCCATGATCAAAATGAAATTTAGGGATAATCTGGAGTCAGTATTAAAAATATGAAACAATATCTGAATTTTATATAACATGAACTTCATTTTATAGATATTCCAATATGGAAACATATACATATGTGTGTTACTCAATATTTTAATTATTTATTTCTTTTTTTTAGATTTAAAATATTGTATTAGCTTATAAAGAATTGGGTTTCCTCGTGGCATTTTCATAATTGGTTTGTTTCTCTCTTTCCCCTCTCTTCCCTGCCCCCTCCCACCTTGTGTCTGTTTAACCTCCTGTCTGCTTTCAACCACATGTTTCCTTTTGCCCTTCTCACTGTTCCTGTCTCCTGGTCTCCTGTCTATAATCAGCCTCACATCTCCCTATTTACTGGCCTCACGTGGAATAGCAGGTGTTCTACCACAAAACTGCATCCAGACCAATATTCTTTGCAAGAATAAACTAAAGCATTTATTCTTAGAAACTCCTTCAATCCTCAAAATGAACTTAAAAGGTAATACAACTCCCTATTTTAAAGATAATGAAAGGAAAGCACAGAGGCATTAAACCCATCCAAACTCAAAAGGCTAGTGGAGAATGAGCAGGGATTTTAAACACACTGTCTAGTGCTCCATGTTTTGAACAATTACTTATATTACTTATTAAGTATCATCATCTTATATAGTTCATCATAACCAGAATTATGATCCTTTACAGAACACTTGAAGGGTTCCACCTTCTGAAGTCTCATGTAATATTTACATTTTGTGAACAGTTTTGTTTTGAGTAGAACACATTTTTCATACATTTATTAAAATTTGAATAGTAAATTTACTGAAAAGCAGGCTTCTAGTAGTCTTTAATGTACTTCAGAGGATAAAATCTATAGATTTTCCCATGCATAGAGTTATGGTAAGTAAATAATTTCAAATATTAAATATAAAAATCATATATCTTACAGATTGGTTTACTGAGCAACATTTTATCCTTTAACGATAATATACAGAATCCTCCTCTACCATCTTTATTTTAGTTTTTATAAAAATACTAATATATAGCATGTGAGAAATAAATTGGAAATGGAATTATTCTATGGATTTAAAGTGGAAACATTGTTAATTACATGGGTTAATATAAATTTCTTTACCATATTGCAAAGTAAATCTGATTCAATTTAGCATGAGCAAGCAGTCAGAAAAATGTCTAGAGTTCTGATTTATTCATATTGAGATGTTTCCAGATGCAAACAGAGGTAATGGTTCTCATTTACTAATTATTAAAATTGGGAACTATGCTGACTTTTCCTCAGCCAATCCATTTTAATAATTCCATTGACAACATCAGCAACTCCTTCCTCATATCTCTGAGCAAAGACATTTGTAAATTTGGTAACGCAAAAGTCCTGTCAAGGTCAACTGCCTCTTGGGAATTTTATCACCACTTGATTGGATGCTAACTCTTTAGTCATATTATAAACTTCTCCAACAGGCCTGCATAATTGACACTTCTGCAGAAAAGAGTAAACAGCTTACCTTGCAAGTCTGTTTCCTTAAGAAGCCCATTACATTCCTGAAGCTATCAGAGCTTGGTCAGCAATTTCATCATCAACCTCCATATTCTAGAGTTGATAACTCACTATAAAATTATACTCTGGGAATAAAATTGACATTGAATATGTGCCCATGGGCTAAGCATAGTCATATCCCAGAAAGGAGGGTAGGACTCTCGTATCATGCAATTAACTTTAGCTAAATTGTTACTTCCCAGGAAGTAGCACTCTACCCTAATCATTATTGTACCACATATTATTTTTGTTGGTTAGTTCCACAAAGAAGAGGGTGTCACCCCTGAATTGCAGGTGAGGAAGCTGGTACTTCAAGAAGTGCATTCATTTTCCCAGCTCACGTGGACAAGTAGCAGGAAACAGAACTAAAGTATATAAGTTCAGAGTACCATGGACACTCACATTACAGGATTGCTGAGGAAACTTGTCCATGTGGATGGGGTAAAGGGACAAGCAAAGACTTGCTATGATTAAAAACACAGTCTTTATCATTCAACAGCCCACTGACTTCACCTCAATGTCAAAGGCTCATTCCATAACTAATTAGAGCTCCCATGGATATTTCTTGCTACCTATGTGGAAGAGAAAACTTATCATAATAAGTTAGAATTTAAAAAAAATAAAGCATTTCACTCATTTGACAACCTGCCCTGCTTCTGGAACAAACAACAGTTTGCTTAGAGAAAATGAGATTTGAAAACAATCACGTTGATATGAAATAAAAACTAATTGGTGTAGGTGTTTTTCTTAAAAAGAAGTTCACGATAGCTTTATCTCACCAGCTTAGTACTCATTTCCCACAGATATTCTTCATGACTTCTTGAACAAAAGTTCTGTAAATACTTCTCACAGAAAAAGTTTAGGCACAGGACATCCAGAGTAATATGACAGATCACATCGCTCAGCATGCTGGAAATTCACTCACTTAGAAATACATATGAAATTGTTCTGTAAATAATTGCCCGATAGTGTTGGTGGTTATGCTAATTCCATAGCATCTTGACTTTGGGGTGAAAACAGATTTCAGAGAAAAAGAAAGTCACGTTCCTGATTTTAAAGGAAGAAATTTTTAACCCAGCTGATGATTTGGTTTTTGTTTTCTATTTTCCTGTTTCCATCAGCCTCATCAACATTAGGTCTCACTAGGCATCTCCCAGGGGAGAAGCACTGTGTGTTGTTCTCAGGATGTGAAAGCAGAGCCGACTCAAACAGCACAACTGGTTTGGCCAAGGCCTGTTCATTGAATATTTTAACTTGTTGATTGTGACATGAACAGTAAAAATGAGTTCTGCAATCAATATAGAAGATGGAGGGACAGCAACAGCAACAACTGAATTATCTCTAGCCAACTATTTAAAAAAAATTGTGCGTATGTATATGTGTGAGTGTGCTAGATGCATGTTGATGTGTGGACATGCTATAGTGCGGGTATAGAAAACATATCACAACCTCCAGTGTTGTTCCTCACTTTTCACTTGTTTGAGGCAAGGTCGCATGCTGAATGTAGCATATAAGAAGCTAGCCAGCGAGAAGGAGAGTTTCAAGAGCTTCTCTGTCTCTCCTTCCCATCTCGTCCTAGTTATGTGTGGATTACAGGTGCACACTGCCACTTTCCATGGTTCTCAGGAATCCAAACTCATGTCCTCGTGCTTATAGAACAAGTACTTTCACTCACTGAGCCATCTCCCTGCCCTCACCAAGTCTTTTGAAACTGCACATCTCCCTTCCCGTCCAGACGTCAGGGTGTTTTAAATCCTTTTAAAGGCAACATTATCCAATATTTCATCAGCAGGATAAGAAGATAACAGATTCTTAAATATGCTGAAAGTGATTTCAGTTTGGAGACAGCTGATTTAAAAACACTGTTTGACTGAGAGGATCAATTAGGCCGACTAGAAATTGTAGAGGATATGCCAACGGTGTAATTTTGATTGGCTTTGTTTGTTTGTTTGTTTCCTGCAAATTCCTGGTAATTAAATGGCTGGAAAAGAATGTGTAAAGGCATAAAGATTTTAACACTTATTTTCAACCCCTAAAACGGGATGATTTTACCCACCCAAGGGAAAGTGAGACCCCTACGCATGGCAAGGTGAAGGGGTGGACAGCTGTGATGGCATTGATGGTCAACTGAATCAGGAAGGGGATCTGCTATCTTGTCCACAAGTGAGCAACAACCCCAAGATATAGTAGGCCATATGATCCGTCCAGACATAGCAGCAGACCCAGATGACTTTGAATTTACATTCCTCTTGTTGCCCAAATAAAGGGGAAAAAATACAATGTCACAGTGAAAATGTTTGGGTGACTAGCCATCTGTCTGCTATATATGAGTCAGAATATAGAGAGGATATTGTAACCTCTCAGAAGGAATAGTGGTGGCAAGCACTCACAGCTGGTTCCTCAGGAAGTAGAAAGACTGCAACTGGAGTTAGGTTAGAGAATAATTCCCAAAGACCCACTTCAGATATCTCTCAGCTAGGCCTCATAATCCAAAGGTTCCAAGTCCTTCAAAAATGGGATCATTAAACATTGGTGCCTGTTGGGTACATTTCATACTGATGTAGGAATTTTGGATGTCTTTGAGAGCCTTATTTTGGCTCTTTGTTGGGCAATATCCAAGGAGCCAAGGGGCCAGATCATTAACAGTTAAACAAAGCTTCCACTGAGTCAATGACCTCCAGGTTCTTACCTTAAGAATTTCAGTGAATGAAATCCACAGACCAGATGATGAAGTTTAGAAAAAAATGTTACTGTAAAGATTACAGATATAGGACTTATAAGGCTTAGGGGAAAGCTTGGGCAGAGCTGAGTAGGAGTGGAGTTCCACCTGGAAATGGGAAGTATAGACATCCACAATGGAGTCTTTTATGGAAGTTTGTCAGATGGGAGACTAAACTGATCAGTTCAGCCGTGACACCAGATCCTCAGGAGCAGAGCAATCCCTCCCCATTCCTTTCTCTTCTAAGGAAGGAAGCTACAAGAACAGAGACACTTATTCACCTCCACTGCTGAGATAGGGCAGATAGGTAAAAGAACACAGATTCTCCTGTATAGTCCCAAGGAAACTTCTCACCTTCAGCCACTTTTAGTTTACTTTTGGGGGTTGTTAAATCTAAACTGCTTCAATATTTAAACCATAAATAAAGAAGGTAATGTCTATGCATTTCTTTTCTAAAGCTCTTTGTGTTTAATAAGACAAAGAGCACATTATGGAAAGAAAAACCTTTTCCAATGGAACATTTCAACCCGTAAAAGAAGTCTAATTGTGTTCTTTTACATTGAAAATTGTAGGAGAGGAAGTAGAAGGAGAGGAAAAAGGAAGAAAGGAAGGAAGGAAGGAAGGAAGGAAGGAAGGAAGGAAGGAAGGAAGGAAGGAAGAAAGAAAGAAAGAAAGAAAGAAAGAAAGAAAGAAAGAAAGAAAGAAAGAAAGAAAGAAAGAAAGAAAGAAAGAAAGAAAAAAAAAAGAGAGAAACTCCTCAATAGTCATGAAAACTACCAGGTACATTGAAATAAATAAAAACAAAAAAAAATACAAAACTTCACCAAAATATTTATGAAGCGAGAATATCTAAGGAAATTGACATAACATATTTTCATCAGTATGAACTTTCTGTATTGTAAAAATAATAACTGTGTCCCAAAGAAATAGAAATTTAAGGTATCTCTCATGAAATTCCCAACATTTTTCTATAAATAGAAGTGATTAATTTGTCTATACATGAAGATACACATAATATTTAGAATTTCCTCTCCTTGGAATGTATCCAAGGATAATTCTTATTTGTATGCACAAGAAGAAATATACAAAATGAGCATTGCACCCTTCTTTAAGGCCAATATGATATATAAGATGTATTGCAGTTTCATTTTTGTTGCTGGGACAAACACCTGAACAGAAGCAGCTTATGGAAGGAAAGGGTTTATTTCAGGGTTACAGATTGCAGGGGAAGTTCCATCGTGATGGAAGAAGCCAGATCACTTCCACAGATCCATAGCAGAGAGGCGGAACAGGCAAAGCTCAAACTAGCTCAGAACCAACCTAGTAGGTCGGGACTCAAGTTCTGCCCCCAGCAACACACCTGTAGCAGGGCTCTGCCGAGCAGTTTTAATCAAAATTTCCCTAGTCCATGGGTGCATTTACATTCAAATCTCCACAAGATGCTTTTAGTTATTTCTGATTGTTAAACTGTATCTTTGTAGTTAACAAATGGTCTATATGAAGTTAAATCTTTGGAAATTAATGACCAATCCTTTGTGAGATACTTTCACAGACCATTCTTTAAATAGTAATCTTTGTGTACTCAAAATACTGCTCATTCTGTGTTTGCTTATATTTTTCTTCAACACTATTCTTAGAGACATTCTTGGAGATAATTGCTTCCTCCCAAGTTTATTTTAATTTTAGCTGCAATGTATCCTTCAGGATTTATTCCAAAATGAGTCCTTGCTAGCAATTTCTCTGAGGAGAGGTGTTGTATGGTCACAGATGTCTGCATTTCAACCTCACGTGTAGATACCAGCTTGTTCACAGGCTGGGGTGTGAGTGCATTGGTGGAGTGCTCACCTAGTAGTACCAAGACTTCCATCCTGTCCTCAGCACTTTCCAGACCTGCTGGGAGTGTGGACTAGTTTTCTGGGAAAGTCCTAGTTTTCTGTCTTTTTTGCTTCCTGGATTATATTCCAACTCTGCTACTATAATAAAGTTTACACTTAGTTTAAAAATATTAAAATTTAGGGGAAGATACGTCATGATCCAATTTTTATATTAAGAAACTAAATTCTTAAAAAATAATTTACATCTATATATGAAACTCACAATGAAATCCATTTGTTATGAGCATTTACATTAAATTATGTGACTCCATAGAAACAAAGAGAGAATAAGACCAATTATCAGGTGCAGAATACAATGTTAAAATCCTTAATTAATTAATTAATTTGCAAAGAAAGTTGGAGCAGTGAAAGAGAGATAGAATGGGTGTACCTGGACCTCTTGCAACTGCAAACAAGCTTCAGACACATGTGCCACTTTGTGCATCTGGCTTTACATGGATACTAGGGGATCAAACCAAGGCCATCAGGCTTTGCAAGCAAGAGCCTAAACTGCTGAGCCCTTTCTCCAGCCCCTTAAGTCTCTTTTTCTTACAATGAAGCAGGAAGAGTGAGAATTAGAATGACATAATAAAATATTTAAAAATCATACGAGACCATGTGCCACGTATTAAATAGAGATATATTTCTAAATATGTAAATATTTCATTTCTACCTATTTTATATAATTTGAAATAAAAACAAATGACCTAGGTTACTACAACCACTAGAATTTTTAGAAAATCATTATAATATAGAGAAAATATCAATAATTGTCTTAAATAAATAAATTTTAAGACCCATTGTCTGAACAAAAATAAAAATATAAAAATCATAATATAGGATTAATTAGAAATATTTTTCATTGGCATTATTTCCTTTGAGAATATGTTTCAAAAATATAACCGATCAAACTTATTATAAAATATGCTGTTTTATAAGCTTCACTTAACAAATTGGAGAAAAAAATGAAATTAATTCCCAAGGATGCTCTATAAGAGTGGCTCACTCGTAGCTGCTCAGGTTTCTAATCCCAGCACTTGAGAAGGCTGAGGCAGGGGAAGCATTAGTTTGCTATCAGCCTTAGCTATGTGGTTAGACCATGTCTACAGAAAACAAACAGATCCTGGTATGAGGCAAGCACAGAAGAATTTTCCTACTATGAGAAGTGGTTAATGCAAAGATACATAGCTCTCAAGATTGCAGAGAATTAGTACCTACTGTGGGCTCAGCTTCAAACTGGACAGCTAAACCACCCCTCCAAGACCCAGGAAACCTCTGGGAAGAGGGAAAATATATAAGGGCAGGAAGACTGGGAGGAGGACTGTCTTCTGGGTAGAACATAGCCACTCATGAAATCACAGCAACTGTGGTTTCCTGAACAAGATTGAGCCTGTCGATAGTTCACCATTGGAGGGGAAGGGTCCATAGACTCCACCATGGCCAGAGAAGCTAATATCAGCAAATGATTTCAGAGAAAGGGGGAGCCAGGTTCATGAGTGGTGTAGCTGCGGGTAAATTGTCCTTTACATAGTAAAAATCTGCCAGCATGCTCATGCAAGCAATCCCAATTTCACTCAATAGGAAAAACAAAAGGGGCATGGAGATTCCTGAGGGAGAAAGAAGGTGTCAGTGAACCACTGAGGGGATAAGAAATGGTAATGGAAGGGAATATAAACAAAACACATACTATTCACATAGGAAAATGTCAAAAATGAAAACAAATAAAATTTTAAAAATTGAAACAATCAGAAACTTTCAACTATAGCCAGGCATGATGGTGCACACCTTTAATCCCAGCACTTGGGAGGCAGAGGTAGATGGATTGCTGTGAGTTCAAGGGCAGCCTGAGCTAGAGTGAGACCCTATCTACCTCGAAAAACTAAAAACTAATTTTTTTTAAAAAAATTCAACTATAGAAAGCATAAGTGAAAAATGAACAATGTAAAATAGAGAAAATAATAAATTACAGCTGATCAGTACACTAATGAACTGCTTTTAAAAAAGATTAATTATACACCCAAGTCCAAAAATTTAATAAATAAAACAAATATCTAATGCTGGAAATGCCAGTGATTATATATTGCCAGATGTACTTATGTTAAATATGGTAAAAATATAACACCAAGAGATGCATATGTAATTTGCTCATAAAATTTTAAATTATTTCAAAAAGAAAAAAATAAAGCAATTATGAAAAAAACTAGTCATAAAATGAATGTCAAGAATTTCTTCTAAACAGATGCTGCCTTATTTATTTCATAAAAGAAGTCCAAACAGTATTCAATAAGTAGATTAAATGAAATGTATTTCTAACACAAATTTAAAAGTTTTAAAGATTTTTCTCTTAGTATGTAGAATTAATGAATATTACTTATTAGGACATGAGTCATTAAAATAATTTATAAATTATTAAATAAATAATAAATAATTAAGAAGTACTGATTTGGACTTGGGTTTATCACAATGAGAGCTTATTAGCAGTTGAACAAGTCAAAGTAACAATGATATAAATCATTAAATATTCTAAGGCATAATCATATGAAATTGGAGTTAAATTATTTCTGTTTTTGTTTTTTATCATAGTTCATGTTACTAATTAGATTCATAGTATAAGCAAGTCTTATAATGGTAGCCTCATTGCCCTCCTCCTGTCCCCAACCCACTGAGGGCCCTCCTCAGTGGGATTGCCTGACCAGTCTATGAGATATGGGATTATGAATTGTACAAACCATGGATAATTTTTTTTCTCTGTGTGTTCTTGTTAGGGGGCACAATGTCTCTGGATATTCTTCCCCACCATTGTTCTTACAGTCTTTCCATCCCCTCTTCCACAGAGTTCCCTGATTCATGGTGGGTGAGTTTTAAATTGGCTGTATATATCTCTGGATTTGGGCTTTGGACTATTTTAGGTATTCTCAGTGTCTATTTCCATTTCCCTTTCATAGGTTATCTGACTTGTTATGAATAATGTTATTTTACTCATCTGGCCACTTCCTCAAAGGTTTCATGTGGGCCCAGATGGTAATTTAGGAGTGGATCATCTCCTGCCTGGGTGTCATCCATAATCTCAGGTCCTCTTGGTGAAATTGGTTTGTCCACTGTTCTCACTGCCTTCTGAAAAATACAAACAAAATCTCCAATGGAGAATGAGATCAGTATAGATTAAATGAGAAAAACATTGTTGATTTGGAGGAATTCTTATAGGAGTAGCTTATCTGTTGACCCCCTTCTAGTGGGGGTTTTCCTATGGAGCCCAGGTTCTTGGTCTCCATAAGAATTTGCCTTGAATTCCAGTACCAGCTAAGGGTTCCTTGCCATTGAGTGGATTTCTTAGTCAATCAGTGAGTCATTGATTATGCACCTAGGTGAAGTGCCACTGTTCTGCAGATGAGCACTTCTTGACTTTCTGGTCTCTGCCATATAGCAGTGTCCTCAGCATTCTTGTGGCATCAGTCTGAATTGTATGCAATTGGTCTCTGCTTTCTTTGAATATCCTTGGCCAATTTCCCCTGGAAGCTCATGCAATGCCATTCACCACTACACATGCTACCACATGGGAGCTGGTTCCCTTTCTGAAACCATCAGTGTCTTATCTTTTGCCTGGGTGAGTATTCAATAGCTTTGATGTAAGCCTATCTCTTCAATAAACAGCTCAGTGTGGGAAGTAACCAATTATTGGGACAGGGACTTTTAGGCAAGAAGCACTTTTCTTAGGGTTAACTCTCCCACCATTTTCAGTGCCCTACTTATGAGAGGATACACCCGCCTTCCTCGAAATAAAGATTTTAAGGTTTCAATTCATTATTGGTTTAGAATAGTGGATATGTCCCCTACCCTCCCATTCCCCCCCCACACACACCTCAATTCTTTCTATTTCCTTTGTCTCTCAATTCACCTGTCAGGTTTGCTTATTGTTCAAGCTTAACCTACTTCAAAACTGAGTTGAGGGAGAATATCCAGTGTTTCTCTTTCTGATCTTATGTGAGTTCGCTATGTATGATCTATTCCAAGTACATCCACTTATCTTTAAATTTCATTGTCATTTTCCCTTTCAGCTGAGTAGAGATCACAGTGTAAATATAACATTTTTGATATCCATTTGTCCAGTGATAGGCATATGGGTTGATTCCAATTCTTAGCTATTATGAATTGAGCCACTATAAACATGGTTAAGCAAATGCCTCTATGTGGAAGCAAGGATTCTTGAGGGTAGATATGTATTGGAGGGATAGATGCGTCCTTTGGTAGCTCTGTATGCATCTTTCTCAGTGGCCGCCACACTGCTTCCATAGAGATAGTACAAGTTTGCATTCCCAAGAGCAGTGAATAAAGATTCCTTTTTCCCCAATCCATTGTCATTCTGACTGGAATAAGGTGGAATCTCATTGTTTTGATTTGCATTGCCCTGATGATTAAGGATGATGAACATTTTCTTAAATTAGAATTGGCCATTTGTGTTTCTTCCTCTATGAATTCCCAATTGAGTTCAGGGCCCTATTTTTGAGAGGGCTGTTTATTTTTTTATTATTTAATTTTTTGAGTTCTTTGTAATTTCTAGATATTAGACCTCTGTCCATGGTATAGCTGGCAAATACTTTCTCCCAATCTGATCGTGGTTTATTGGCTATGACTATGGTATATTTGCATGTACAGAAGCTTTTTAGCTTGATGAGATCCCATTGGTTAAGTGATTGTTGCAGTTCCTCATCTACTGTGGGTATATTTAGGAAGTTTTTCCATCCTCCTATCTTGTGTAGAGTACCCCCTATTTTTTCTTCCGGAGTTTTCAGAGTATCTGGTTATATGTTGAAGTCATTGTTCCATATGGAGTTGATTTTTGTGCATGGTAAGAGGAATGGGTCTAGTTTGATTTCTTTATATATATTTAACCAATTTTTGCAGCACCATTTATTGAAGATGGTTTATTGAAGAGAGAGAGAGAGGGAGAGAATATGGGCAAGCCAGGGCCTCTATACATCTGGCTTATGTGGGTACTGGGGAATTGAACCCAGGTCCTTAGGCTCTGGAGGCAGCCGCCTTAACTGCTGAGCCATTTCTCCAGCCCCTCTCTTCTGTTTTCAAGTAAGTTTTGCTTTTTGAAATGTGGTGTACTTGTATTTGGTACATACATATTTACGATAATGATATTCTCTTGTTGGATGGTCCCATTGAAAAGCAATGTCCTTTATTGTCCAATTTAATTACTTTTGTTTTAATGTCTATTTTGTCATATATTAATGTAGCCATGCCTGCTTGTTTTTTTGTTTGTTTGTTTGTTTGTTTGTTTTAATTTCTATTTGTTTCAGGGATCATTTTCTATACTTTTACAATGAGGAGATTTCTGTATTTATACATGAGGGCTGTTTCTTGAAGCCAAGAGATGGAAGGTTCCATTTTTCTGATCTATCCTCTTAACCTGTGTCTTTTTATGGGAGAATTAACTGCATTAATATGTGTTAGTCCTGCCTTGGTGGAAGGTTAATGGCGGTTGATGCCTTTTATGTCATTATGAGCACACTAGTTTTGGTAATTGTGCTTGTCCTATATTGGGCTCTTGATGTTGGTTATTTGAATCTTCTGTGTGGAATGTCTCCTGGAGTATCCTCTGTAAGATGGGCTTTGCATTCATATAATTGTAGAGCTAGCTTTTATTATGGAAGATTTTCCTTTCTCCATCTATTATGAGGGATACTTTTGCCAGGTACAGTAGTTTGGATTAGAAGCTATAATTTTTTAGGCCTTGAAGAGCATTGTTCCTTGCTCTTCTTTCCTTCATGGTTTCCAGTAAGAAGTTTGAGGTAAGTCTGATGGGATTGCCTTTATATGTGATCAGTTGTTTCTCTCTTGCTGCTTTTGGCATTCTCTTTTTACTTTCTATATTTAGCATTGTGACTAATATATGTCCTGCAGAGTTTCATCTTTCACTCAGTCTGCTTGGAGTTCTATGGGCCTCTTATATCTGGACTGGCCTTTCTCTTGAGAGAATGGGACATTTTTCTTTAATAATTTTGTTGAAGATATTCTCTCTGAATTTTGCCTGGATTTCTTTCCCCATTTTCATCCTCATGATCTCAATTTGAACTCTTTAAATGTCCCACAGTTCCTGCATATTTTGTTCACAGGACTTTTTGAATTTATCAAAGTTTTTGGATTCCCTGTTTATTTTTTCTGTCTTGGCTTTGATATCTGAGATTCTGTCCTCTTCCTCCAGGTTATTAACTCTGGGATTGATGACTTCTAAAATTGCTTTTAATATCTCTGTTTTTTTTCCTGTTATGTTTTCTTCATCATCTCTATCTCATTGTTTAGTTCCAGTTTCAAATCTAGTTTTGTTTTTGTTAATATTTCCTGAATTCATTCTTGCATTTCGTTATGTACTCATAGAAACTAATCAGCTGGTTATTGAGCTCTTCCTATTTTTGGCTTACCCTCTCTTTGCTTATTGTTCTTTTGAAGTTGCTCTGATTTTCCTCAATTAAGTTAAGTCTCATGGCGAATTTGTCTTATTGAATTTCACTTCACTTATTTATGTGTTTCTTGACTGTTTCCAGCTCAGCCGATATCTTAGTCAGAGTATCATTACACTTATGTCCAGAGGTTACTTTACTCTCTTGTGGGATTCTATAATTTGGGATTTTTAATTCTGTTGTCTCCCCTACATTTTCAGTAACAACTTCCATTGCGGTACTAGGAGACCTTGGTGGGGTAATCTTAGATTAATGATGTGTCATGGCTTTTGTCATTGGGGGTCTTCCCATTTCTGGATAAGGGTCTAAATTTTCTTAATGAGAGAGCCAATATAGGCCCTTGTAGGGTATTCTGTGAGTGTTCTGTTTGGCTTCCACTGGGGTTGGGATAGTGTTGTAATGGTAGGTTTGTGATTTGTAGAGGTGACGTGTGCACCAGAAATTCTGGGCTTGTGGCTGATCTGTAAGATGCTTTGGAGGTCAGAGATCTTCTCTGGCCATAGTCACCACTGTGTCTTGCTGATGGGGATCAGGAGATGCCAGAGCAGTCCTACTCATTCCTCTTCCCCCACTGTATCCCACCTCACATACCCTCCTGACAGGTGCCTGCCAGAGAACTTTTGCTCCCTATTTAGGTTCAGAACAATGCACCAAGGGTGGGGGGTGCTAGACAGCGAGTGCAGTATGTGTAGGAGTTTTGTAGGGGTATAAAAATCTTATTTCTTCAGTGATCTGTTATTCATTTGAGCTGGGTCGGCATGGGGTAGCACAGGTGCAGATTTTGTGGAGGTTACAAGATTGTCTGCTACTCTGGGTTGGTAGCTGATACTTGAGATGTGTTTGGTTTCAGGTTGCACAGAGTAGGTGTACAGGCTCCAAACATTTTAGACACCTCTTCAATCTGGGGTGCAATCTCCTAACACAATGTTGCCCCCAATCACAAGAACCCCTTCACCACCTTGCATGCACTCTAATCCCAAACACACTGGACCCTTCACTAGACTGGATTTTGATTTCCCAGGCCTCACATACATTGGTGTCCTCAGAGCACAGACCCCAGACATGCCTCTCTCCTCACTGGTCTAGAGCACACAGGCCCAAGCACACTGGTGTCTTGAGTATTTAGTCGCATACTTGCAGCTCAATTCACCAGGCTTGGGTGCACAGGTGCCAGTTGTGCTGGTGCCCCTTAGAGCTTCCATCCCAGATGCGCCAAGTTTCTCACCAGCCTGGAGCACACCAACCCTGAGCCTACCTTTCTCCTCACCAATTCAGGGTGCACAGGCCCCAAACACTGAAAAGTACTAGGCTCAAAAACACCAAGCAGCTATTCTGCCTAGAATTCCCTTTCCCAGACACACTCTTCATTGGTTTGTAGCACCCAGAGTGCTCAGTCTCCAAACCCACCACACAGTTCTCCTCTCCAGATAGGGGTGCGCAGACACCACTCATGGTGGCACCTCTAGAGTTCTGCCCCCAAGCATGCCAAGCTCTCTAACATCCTGGAGCACACAGGTTACAAACTCAGATTGCCCCTCAGTGATTCAAGGTGCACATGCCACAGACCTACTCATAGCACTAAGGCCAAACTCCCCCTCCCCATTTCCCTCCTGGAGTACCTCATCCCCAAACACCCTGTCCCAGCCCTTTAACACAAAGCATCCCTCACCGGCCTTTCTTAAGGGTGTTTTTTTTTTTTTTTTTTTTTTGAAGATGTGAGTGGTAAGTCCCTTCTCCATCTGTCTTGTGACTCAGATGGCCTTCTGTGTAGCTCTTCCCTGAAAATCCCTGGAGGTGCCTGGGAACACTTCTCTCCAAAGCCCTGGCTGGAAGTGATTTCCCACAGCAATAAGAGCAGGAGTTCTCCCAGGGAATACTGGCCCAGCTACACAACCACCATCTTCTCTTCTATTGTTTTCCAAACTGTCATTGGGATATTGCTCTAGACACCTCTGGACAGGAGCACAGAAGCTGCGGGGCCTTAGGAGAGAACCACTGGATGGGAGAGGCCAGAGGAGAGAACTGTGGGACTGAGACAAACCCGACAAGTCCTATGAGGGAACTGCAGGAGCTGGACAGGCCTGGAGGAGAGAACTGTGGGACTGAGAGCGGTCTGAGGAGAGAACCGCAGGACTGGGGCAGGCCCCAGGAGAGAACCATGGGAACCATGGGCCAGGGAGAAACCCTCACAAAGAACCAAGGGACCGTGACAGGCCCTAGGAGTGTCAACTGAAGGACTGGGAGACAGCCAAGCAGAGAACCACAGGAATGGGACAGGCGGGAGGAGAGAACAGCAAGACTGGCTAAATTCAAATTTTCTTTATGAGAATATTTAGTAATCATAGATGTGAAGAATTCATTCTCCCCGGAATAGTGGTAAAAACCTAAAGCAAATTATCAACACACTGTTTACAATGACAAAAAAAAAAATCCTGTAAAATTTCCAATGCAGATATAAATACAATTACGTTTAGAAGACATAAATATGTGTTAAATGGGAGCAAAAATGGTTCTGCTTTGAATTACACATGAGCGATGTTTGACATTTCTCAGAGTATGAACTGCATATGTCCAAAGACAGACATAAATGAAAATAACCTTTGTAAACTCTATGCCTTTATACAGTAATTTGAGCCTTTAACACCCCATGGAGTACACATGTATTAACATCGTGTGGAACACAGCCTTATTGTTTTTATAAATGTAATACTCAAAACATATCCACCAAAGCCAATAATAGAGCATACTTTTGGAGAATTTGGATAGCTTTTTCCTACCACGTGTGGAAAGTCCAATCAAAGAAGAAGATGGGGACTGGAGAGATGGCTAAGTGGTTAAAGCACTTGCCTGCAAAGCCTGACAGCTTGAGTTTGATGACCCAGTACCCATGCATTTAAAGCCAGATGCACAAGGTGGTGCATGCATCTGTAGTTCATTTGCAGTGGCTAGAGGCCCTAGCCTGCCCATTCTCTCTTTCTCTTATGTTTTCACTCTCACTCTCTCTCTCTTTCTCTCTCTCTTTCTCACTCTTTCTTCTCAAATAAATAAATGAAAAATATTTAAAAATAACTAAAGTAGAATAATATTAGAATGATGAAAATAAAGTAGGGGAATTAAGGACATAAATAATAAGTGTTAAAGAAAAGAGAAAAATTATTTTTATATTAGTATATTAGTCATATTTCCATCAGCTAAATAGATTTTGATCTAACATCTTGACTAAAATAAATATGTCAGTTTATAAAACATACTTCTTCACTTCAGAATTAAGTTAGTAATTATAGCTGAAAAAAACTGTCATGTGTGATTTTCCAAAGATAAATAAATGAATGAATATAATGAACATAAAACAAAGTTATAATCATTTGAGAACACATTTTACTAAATATAAGTAAACAATATATGTTTAAATAAACCTCCAAAACTGAATGAAAACTATTTAAAATAGTAAA
>PVHP010029948.1:0-22008 GCA_004024765.1 Zapus hudsonius
GAGCGCATCAGTACCACAAGGACAGGACATCCCTCCCTACAAAAGAAGGAAGGTAAATGAGTGTTTCTCTGGATGGAGGAAGGTGAGGCTTCTGTTTCCTTGTGACAGGAGAAAAGGGAAGCCTTATCAGTCTCTGTGAGCATGGAGGAAGGGAGCAGAGGTACTTGAAGATCTGGGAGCAGCCTAACCCCCAATAATCTCTACCAAGACTACCAAGATCCCTTGATAGAGTTGGGCATGGTGGCCCACGCCTTTAATCCTGGCATTGAGGTAGGGGGATCACCATGAGTTTAAGGCTAGCCTGTCTGGGCTAGAGTGAGACCTTGAATATTTATATTTTTTTAAATCCCCTTATAGATATTCATCTCCTTTTCAGTTCTCTCTTTTTAAATATTTTTATTTACTTGTGTGTGAGAGAGTGTGTGTATGAGCATATCAGGGCCTCTTTCCACTGCAAACAAACTTCAGATATGTGTGCCACTTTGTGCACCTGGCTTAATGTGGGTACCGGGGAATTTAACCTGGCAGACAGGCTTTGCAAGTAAGTGCCTTTAACTACTGAGCCATGACCCCAGCCCTCCTTTTCAATTTTCTAAAAGTGCTGAGCAAAGGAGACTTCAAGCCTCCCTTCTTCTAAAGCGGCCAACTCACCTGCTCCCAGCCACCAGCTCTTCTAGAGTCTGTTTGAGCCGCATGCAGGCGCCCTGTCCCCACCTGCGTTGCATCTTCTCAACATCCTGAAGCCCCTGGTCCTGTAGAGACCCAGCAAGAGTGAGAACCTTGAGGTCCCTTAGCCCAGATCACAACCCCCACGAGAAGACCCCACTGCCCCTCTTGGCCTGCTCTTCTCTGTCTCTATTCTGCTTCTCATTCCTAATCCCCTACTGGTACTACCCCCTCAACAGCTCAACCACCGCCTTTGCTCAGCCCCTTCCCAGTTCCAACAATTCTGAATCCCTGACCAGCTACAACTCTGGCTCCTCAGAGCCCTTTGTATATCTCCCCCTGGCCTTGGACAGACAAGGAGCTGGCTCCCCCAGTGCTCCACTCAGCCTCCACAGTCTGGAGTTCCCTCAAATGTGAAGCCTCCCCAACATCTGGTGGCCTGGCCTCTTCCTATGGGTGTCTTCCTTGTTCTCACCAGCCTCTCAGCTACTTTGCTAACACAGTTACTGCTCTGCAGGCGCCATGTGTAATTCTCCCACTGGCTCCATACACGCAAACAGGGCTTTCGGTGACGCAGAGGCAAGCAGAAATACGGCCTGGGCCAGACAGAGAGAAGTGGGAGACTTTGGAGCATCCTGGGTGCCTGGGGACCTCCCCAAGCTCTCCTTCAAGTCACCTGGAGCACTCACCCGCTGCCATCCATGGGCTCAGGCCGCTGAGCAGGGGTGCCCAGCTCTTCCTCCTCTTCAGGACCAGAACGTCTGTTGTCAGACTCCAGGAGAGGTTGCACCTCCGACACTCTGCCCTCTGTTCCCTCAACAGCCCTCGACACTGGATCCAATTGCTCCTCCCTGCGGCCTGCACAACCTACCGGTCCCCACCCACAAAGCATCAGGGGTCAGAGCATCAGGAAAAGGGTCAGAGCCTTCCCTCCATGCTTATGCCTCTACAGAATCAAAGCTCACTCTTGCAGAAGTCCAGCAGCTCATTCTAGAGGCCTAGTATCTGAAACGAGAGCCCACCCTCAACTCCATGACCCTCAGGGGACTCAGCTTGGCCACACACCAATGGAAATCTCGATGCTGATAGGCTGCTTGGCCACTGTGGGATCGATCATGGTGGCCTCAAAGAGCACCCCGAAAAGCAAGAAATCTTCGCAGGGAACCAGGGCATTCTAAGGAAGGGGATGAGGCTGGAATCAGTTCCCAGTCTCCCGGGAGCAACCTCGTCTATGTCTGGCACAATGCCCACTGCATCACGTGGATACCCTAGCCCCATCTCTGCCCCTGGACGCCCCTCCCCACATTGGCCCAAGGGATTGGGTCTCTCTGGTCCACCCCTGATTGGTCAGTCCTCCTGCACTAGGGGGTACACACACAGACTCTTCACCTAAGATTGAGAATGGCCCCCATGGCAATGGGTTTAGGGCCCCCCACTCTGGAGCCGAGTGTGACTGCAGCTCCCACCTCTGGCAGGGGCAGCAACTCCTCCACTTCCACCTCCATGGCACTAGGAATCTCGGGCCCCTCTGCACTGGAGCTGGCGTCCACGTCCTGAGGAATCCCCGTGGAGGTCTGACCCTGCTTGGCTTTCTTCTTCTTCCTTCTGGTGAGCCAGGATAACCTGGAACTCTGAGGGGTCTGAGGGGACTCGGGTTCAATTCTACCTTCCAACACCTCCATGGACACAGCCACCAGAAGTCGGCCACGGAACCACATGCCTTGTCCAAGGCCTTCATTCAGGCTTCGAAGACCATCCCGGAGCCCCCCGCCGGGGAGCGAGCCATAAAGGGGCACCCAGGCCGGACCGAACGTGGGCTTGAACCCCGCTGTGGGAAACAAAAACCAGGCTTGGGGATGGAGGAAGCGGGTGGGTGCAGACCTGGACCTGGACCTGTGCAAGGACTGCAGGGCTGCTGATGGGTGGGTGCCAGTCCTAGGGGGTGCAGCCCGGGTCGAGGCTGAGGTGCTGGAGAAAAGATCCTGGGGTTTCAGGCTTCTCTGAGTGTAAATTGGATAGCAGGGCAGAGTTTACTGGGGTCAGGATTTTGTAAAACTGAGAGTGAGGGGCGGGCATTTGGGAGGCAGAGGTAGGGGGATCCCCGTGAGTTCCCAGCTTGAGACTACATAGTGAATTCCACGGCAGTCCGGGCTAGAGCGAGACCCTACTTCGAAAAAATAAAAAGGAAAAAAGGGGCTAGAGAGATGGCTCAGCGGTAAGTCACATGCCTGCAAAGCCTAACGACCCGGGTTTGAGTCCCCAGCACCCAGGTAAAGCCAGATGCACAAAGTGACAGATGCATCTGGAGTTGGTTTGCAGTGGCTGGGGCCCTGGCGCACCCATTCTCTCTCCCTCTCTTCTATCTCTGCTTGCAAATAAATAAGATTTTTTAAAAACTGAGGGTGGGGCCGGCCTGGCTGCCCGAGGCTCACCCGCGCGGCTCGGGCTGGAGATCTGCCTCAGGTCCAGCACGTGCGTGGCGAGCGCCCCGTCCATGAGCGGCGCGTCGTCCCGCAGCTGCAGGCGAAGGGCGCGCGTGAGCGGCGGGAAGAGCTCCAGGAAGCTCAGCTGCTCATTCCACTCGGGCGCCGTCGTCTCGGCGTGCACGCACGTCTCGCCCTGGGGGCGGGGTCAGGGGTCAGGGGTCAGCGCGGGGCGAGGCCGCGGGGCGGGGGGGCTCACCGGGAGCCGCTCACCTGCTGTCCCAGGAAGGACACGCGCACGTAGGGGTCCAGGAGGACGTGCCGGTCGCGCAGGGCGCGGGCCAGGCTGCCGAGCGGCCCGGGACGCGGCGTGGGAAGCCCCTGGGCGCGGTACACGCGCACGCGCAGCCGCGCCCACGGCCGGTCGGCCCGCACCCCGCGCGGCAGGAGCAGGTTCCTAGGAGAAGCGGAGTCTCGGCCCCTCTCCCCAGGCCCTGCCGCTCTCCGGTCGCCTCGCCCACCTCCCCCGACTCACTTGTCCACGTCCGAGTTGGGCGCTGGGCCGGGGGGCGGCAATGGAGGGGGAAGGTCCCCACGCGCCCTCACGGACAAGGTGATCCTGACGAAGCCCTTGGTTCCGGCGCGAGTGTCTCGGGGGTCATGCAGAGGAGCCCACTTTTGGTAGAAGTGGCCATCTAGGAACCGACGGGCCAGGAGCAGCAGTCACAGGGGTTCCCGGCTGCCTCCAGCAGGAGTGCAAGAAAGGGGGAAGTCGCTGCCCACGGAACAGTAAGAAGGGTTCAATACCTGGCTGGTCAAAGACGATGCCCAAGTCCATCCTGAAAGTACCTATCCTGGTGGCCATAAATGGGAGGGTCTGCGAATGGAAAGCCTGAGAGAGAGAGAGAGAGAGAGAGAGAGAGAGAGAGAGAGAGAGAGAGAGAGACTAGTCCAGGAGCTTTGCACCCCTCCCCACCTTTCTGATAGTTTTCTGATAGTTCCACTTTATACGCTTTATAGCAAGTCTAGCCTCGAACTGGTGACCCTCCTGCTGCAGCTTCCGGATTTCTGGGATTACAAACATATCACCTGTCCCCGAGCTCACTAGGGCATCTCCCTTTGCTAGTCTCCCCCAGGCTCCTGCTCCTCACCGTGATCTCCAGCAACAAGTCTCGCAGGCAAAGCCAGCTCTCGTGAAATTCGAATAAGAAATACTGGGTGGAAGTGGGAGTGAGAGGTTAGGTGAGGGCTCAGCCATCTTGCCCTCCCTCTTGCAAACAGCCTGGTCCTTTTCCTTCTCTGTGCCTCAATGAAGGATTTCCTTATCTGTAGGCCCTCCTAGGACGGGGCTATCTGGGTCCCTCCCCTTCTCAGAGACACTCCTCCTGGGTCCTGCCCACCTCGTTGTAGAAGGGACAGTTGGTCCCTCGTTGGGTGGCGGTCACTCGGCGCTGATCCCCTACGCGCACAGCTATGTAAGGGTTAATGTTGACTCCCACCAGTTTCTGGGCCTCAAGCACAGTGACCCCCACCTAAGGGGTGCAGAAAAGGGAAGGTAGAAAGCCAGACCTGCCTAGGGGGGGGAGGGGAATGCGTGCACCCCTTGAAGAGGGGCTCCTCAGGAGGGTTAGAATGTGGGAGCAGAGCAGTACCTGGAAGTCCTGTGCTCTGCACACCTGGATGGGATCCTCTTGGACCAAGCCCCGAGCTCGGCTGTGGAGAAGCTTAGGGTCAGCTCTGCTTCCCCACCTTCTCAACACACACATACACACACACACACACACACACACACACACCACGTGTGGTGCTAACAATCAGATCTCCTCCCTCGGGAAGTTTGGACTTTGAGTCCTTTGGGATCCCTTGTCTTGCTTCTATCTCAAACCTACACCAAGAATTTGATGCATTCATTTGCTCCACTGGAAATTATTGAGCACCTACTATGTGTCAACATTGTTATGAGAACTGGAACACCCACAAAACGTGCCCTTATCAAATTTCACCACAAACCATTGTGTGAGCCAGTTGAACTGTGTGAGCCTTGGCCCCAGGATACCTGGTGTTTGCCCATATGGATGGGTGTGGGCCCATGTGTGTGTAAGACTGACTCAGTATCAGGGTGTGGGAGCAGGTGCCTGTGGGTACAAGTTACCTCTTGAGGGGGCTGAGCACCACCCCAGAGAGCTCCACGTCAGGCTCGTCCTCCAGTTCTGGCTCCAGCTCCAGCTCCAGTTCGTTCTCCTCATCGTCCTGTGCTCCTAGGCTTCTAGCTAGGCTATGGCCCAGAGCCACTGTCTGCCGCTCCAGACGTGCCTCCCCAGGCCTGACAGGAAAGGTCCTCTTTCAAGGGACATGCCTAGGATCTGTCACCCAATGCTGGGAATCCCTTGTCTTTTCTGACCTTAGGACTGACCTTTGACCCTTAAACTGACCCCCATGATCCTTGGACAGACTTCTAACCACTCTAAATCCAGAACTGACTCCTGATTCTAGGACTGGCCTCTGACCCTTTAATTGATTCAGTTTTAGCCCAGTTCCCAGCCCTGGTACTAAAACCATGTCACTGGCTCCTTAACCCCAAGACTGATCCCAGTGACCCCCAAGTCATCCCCACAAACTTACTCGAGCTCCTGGAAGCCCACATTGGGGATGACCAACTCCAAGCTGGAAGGAGCAAAGGAGTGAGCTAGTTCATAGGTTCAAGGGTCACCGTGTCCAGCAGGTCCACGATAGAACTGGGTGCTACTTCTCTCTTTTCAGGGCCAGTGTGGGCTGAGACCACCAGGCCTTGCTTAGGTTGCCAGGAGGATTACCTGTCCTGGATGGGTGTCCCAAAGTCTTCCTCTGCCCAGGCTCCAACAGCACCCTCAGGAGGCTGATATTTCAGGTCAAGTTCTACCTGGATCTGAAAGCAGTTATAGTGCCCCATAGTACCCTTCACACAGTCCTGGAGCTAAAGACCCCAATGCCTATACTCCCTCTATAAATAGAGACCCTCCTGGCCTGTCTCTATAGTGACTTGATCCTCTCCGATTATCAACAATGGCATAATACTGGCAACATTTTATTTATATTTATTTTTTTTTTAATTTTTAAAAATATTTTATAAGGAGAGAGAATGGGTGTGCCAGAGCCTCTAGCCACTGTAAAGAACTCTAGACACATGTGCCACTTTGTTCATCTGGCTTTATGTGGGTACTGGTTAATTGAACCCAGGTCATTAGGCATTATAGGTGAGCATCTTAACCACTGAGCCATCTCTCCAGACTTTTTAATTTCATTTTGTTTTATTTTTAGATACCCTATGGCACTGTAGCTCAGGCTGACCTGGAATTCACTATGCAGTCTCAAGATGGCCTTGAACTCACAGTGATCCTCCTACTTCTGCCTCCCAAGTGCTGGGAGTAAAGGTGTGTGCTACCATACCTAGCCTTATTCACAAACTTTAAAAAAATATTTTTATTTATTTATTTGAGAGAGAGAGAGGTGAGCACACCAGGACCTCTTGCCACTGTAAATGATCTCCAGACACATGAGCCACTTTGTGTATCTGGGTACTGAGTACTGGGTAATTGAACTCAGGCTGTCAGGCTTTGAAAGCTACTGCCTTTAACCACTGACATCTCTCCAGCCCCAATATTCACAACCTTCTTAGGAACTTAGGACTAGGGATGTAGAGTGTTTGCCAAACAGAACTCCAAAACTCCCTATTTTGGCCTTCACTTCTGCCCATCTTTACAGCTCCTTTTTTAAAAACATATTTTAAATTTATGTATTTATTTATTTACAAGCAGAGAGAGAGAAAAGAAAAAGGACCACCAGAGCCTCCAGCCACTAGAAACAAACTCCAGACACATGCTCCACCTTGTGCATCTGGCTTTATGTGGGTACTGGGGAATTGAATTCTGGTCCTTTTGCTTTGCAGTCAAGTGTGTTAACTGCTGAGCCATCTCTCCAGCTCCCCAGCTCCTTCTTATTCTAGGTTTCTGTCTTGCTTATGCTCCCTCACTTATGCTCCCTCAGGGCACTGGGATTTTACATATTCAGGTTCCATTCCTGAACTTTCTCCCCTCCCATCTAATTAGCACTCAGTTTCAAGTTCAAGCACTACTTCCTCAGAGAATATTTTCTGACCTTCAAACAGATCACATGCCTCCTTTATATACTCTCCCAGCTTCCTACCATCTCTTGTAACATCTACAAGTTGCAATTTTATACTTACTTGTGTGAATATTTCTTGATGTTGCCTCCCTAATTCAGCTACTGAGCTCCAAGAAGGAAAAGCTTTTATCTGGTTTTGTTTACCATTGAATCCCCATTTCTCAGCTCCATACTTGACTTATAATTAAGAGCTGAACCAGTGACTGAATGAAGAACTCAACATTCAATCAAACTGCATTATATAAGTGAGAAAATAGCTTAGAGATACTAAATAACTTGTCCAAGTTCTCATATGGGAAGCAGCAGACCTGAGATTTGACTTCCTGTGAAATACTAGACCATCCAGCCAGGTTCATCTGTGTGTATATGTGTGTTGTTCATGTTCTTGTGTGTGTGTGTGTGTGTGTGTGTGTGTGTGTGTGTGTGTGTGTGTAGGGGGTGCATGTGTATGTGGAGGTGTTTGTGCACCTGTGTGTACAAGCATTTGATGTAAGGCCAGAGGAAACCTCTGATGTCATCCTCAGGAACACCATCCATCCACCTTTTCTTCTTTGAGATTGGACATCTCATTGGTCTGAAGGCTGCCAATTAGGCTGGCCAGCAAATCCCAGGAATGCTACTGTCTCTGCCTCTCCAGCACTGGGGTTACAAGAACATGCCAGGCATTTTTACATGGATTCTGGGGATCAAGTTCAGGTCCTCAGGCTTCCAAATGAAGCAGGTACTGTGCTATCTCCCCAGCCCCCAGGTTCGTCTTTGTCGCTAACAAAAAGTAAGCCTACTCCAGAGCCAGGGAGCAGCAAGGGAACTCACCAAACCCTGATCCTCAAAGTTGAACCTGCTTCTGGCCATGTAGGACGAGGGCAGGGGCTTCAGTGAGGGGAGCCTAGACTGGGGGATCTTGTTGACACTCCTGTCTAACTCTTGAGTTTTTCCCTAAGTTAAATGGAAGCTTCTAGCTGGGTGTGGTAGCGTATGCCTTTAATACCAGCACTCAGGAGGCAGAGGTAGGAGGATCGCTGTGAGTTCAAGGCCACCCCGAGACTACATAGTGAATTCCAGGTCAGCCTGGGCTAGACTGAGACCCTACCTTGAAAAACCAAAGAAAAGGAAGCTTCTATGCAAGGGTGTGCAGTCTTTTGACATGGAAATAGGATGTTGTCATTAACAAATGTGCCACATTAATAGTTAACCTGGGGTGTATGTGGCCCCATGGATCACAGTTGGACCTTCCTGATAGAGGGAGTCTTAGGCTTGGGATGGCAGACTGGCAGTTGGTAGGACTTACTGGGGACACTCGTAATCTTTCATCCACTAGGGCCTCCCGCAGCACCAAATGCCCAGCACTCTGTAGCTGCTGCAAGGAGATCACCAGGGTTCCAAGAGGCCTAGAATAATGGAACAGAGGCAGCAGAGTGACCCAGGAGAATGACACCATGCCACCCAGAGACCTCCCCCAGGCCTACTCACCTAGGGCTGAACACACGGCTACAGTTGACCACCTGCACAGACAGACTCTCCCCAGATAGTGGAGCCCCATAATGGGGCCAACGGAACAGCTGAGGATAGGAGGAAGCTCTGATGCCAAATTCTGGGCTGACCCTGACCCCCAGTCCAGAGCTGGTTCCTAACTGTGAACTAGAAGTCAACTTTCCAAATCTGTGGCAACCCTAGGACTGAGCTCTCAAACCTGGAATCTCTCAAGCCAGTAAGAGATCCTGTCTCAAAAAAAAAAAAAAAAATCCCTTCAACTGTGGCTCACAACCAATCACAAGCGAATCCCTCCAGTCTTGGGACTGAGTTGATCCAGACTTGGGCCTGACATCCCAAACCTGAGAAACAGCCACTTGCAGAGAACATACCCTCTCAAGCCCAAGAAAGAGACCCTTTGTCCCCAAATGAATCTGGAAAGGAGACAGACTGGCTTCTCCCCAACCAGGAACCAACTGTACTGACCTCACCGACATCTGCTTCTGGGCCACAGTGAATTTTCCTTGTTTTCTGGGTGAAACCTGTTCAGAACAGAAAATATCCATTTATCACCCCCTGTACAAAATTATCATTTTCCACTGGACATGCTGGTGCACACCGTTAGTCCCAGCATTCGGGAGGCAGAGGTAGGAGTTACCATGAGTTTAAGGCCAGCCTGAGACTACATAGTGAATTCCAGATCAGTCTAGGCTAGAGTGAGACCCTACCTTGAAAAAAAAAATTCCCTTCACACCCTTAGTCCACTCTCTAGTCCCTCCTGGGTTCACACATGAAGGAAACTAACAGATAGGATAGGAAAGAAGCAGAGGGCGGAAGATACCAGGATCAGGCAGGAGAAGTGAGACAGGCTGTGGAGATAGCAAGATTTAGGGTGGAGGTCCAAGGAGTGGAGAATCCAGAGCTCCCCAATTCCAAAAGCCTTTGGAATATCCATGCAAATCTCACCACGGAAGCTGAGCCTCACTTGTCGGTCATGGATGCCCGGCAGCCCTGTTAGGCGTCTCACACCCACGGTCAGAGCCATGGCCCCACTGGCACTGACTGATTCTCCCTCTGCTCACCTGCCCTTCTGCCCATCTGAGTTGCTCATGACTCACTGGACTCACTGATCAGGTTCAGCAATCCCTGCCCTTTAGTCAAACACACAGCCAGGAGGCCTGGAGGTCATGGGAGGAGACGGAGGGAGGACTGAAGTAAGGGAAAGTCCCTGTGGTCAGCGCAGACCATCTGCCTGCACTAGCTTCAAGGTCACAGGATGCTCCAGTTTTTATCCCACCCTTTTGGAGACAGAGCTTGTGATGATTGTTAAGTTTTGTTGTCAACTTGACCTTTTTAGTAATCTTGGGTGGGTCTCTGATGTTCACAGGAAGGCAGGTATCTCAGTATTTATGCACATCAACAGGATGTAAGGAAGCTCAGGGGAGCTAGAAACAGACATCTCTTCCTGGGAGGGCAGTGCAGGAAGGAAATTCCAGAGACTCTCCGGAAGCCATCAAGTCTGGGATAGAGTGTGTGTGTGGGGGAATAGGCTTCTTTCTCTGTTTGGACCTGTGAAAGGGGACCAGCCTCTTTCACCATTATGAAACTTCCCCAGAATCTGTAGCTTTAATAAATCCTTTCCTCGCATAAACTGCACCTGGTTTGGAGATTCATCCCAGTGGTGTGTGGCTGATTATCACAGAGCTGGAATAGGACAGGGACATAGAAGACAGGAGCTCAATCTGGTCCTTACTATTCGATGACGCCTCAAGGGCAAATGCCTCATGTTAATTCATTCATTCATTCTTTCTTTCTTTTTGTAAGGTCTTGCTTTATCCCAGGCTTACCTGGAACTTGTTCTCGCTCTGTAGCTCCAGGCTGACCTCAAACTCACAGTGATCCTCCTACCCTGCCTCATGAGTGCTGGGATTAAAGGGCCTACAACACCACACCTAGCTTCATGTATTTTCTTATCTCTGCATCCTCAATGCCCAGCTCAGGATATGGTGCATAGGAGACCCTCAAAATACGGGCCAGAGGTCAATGTGATGGCACACACCTGCAAGACCATCACTTGGGAGGTTGAAGCAGGAAGATCTCAAGATCAAAGCCAGCCTGAGCTACATAGTGAGACCCTGACTCAAAGCAAAACAAAAATAACAAAAACAATATATGGGAGCTGGAGAGATTGTTCAGTGGTTAAGGTGCTTGCCTTCAAAACCTAATGACTTGAATTTGCTTCCCCAGCACCTACATAAAGCCAGGTGCACAAAGTGGTGCATGCATCTGGTGCACCCATTCTCTCATCTCTTTTCTCTTTTCTCTCTTTATCTCTTTTCTCTCTGTCGCTCTTTCTCTGCTTGCAAGTAAATAAATAAAATTTAAAATAAAGACTATCTGGGTATATAGTATATGTGCTGCTGAAGCAAGCACAAATCTGAGTAAATAAAGAGTGAAAATGAAGCCCCTAATAAAAACCCTAGCTCCTGTGTTAACACTGCAGGCATTCAACATATTTAGTGAATTCATAAGTGGTTGAATGCATATAGATAGATAGATGATAGCTTACACATAAAATAGTTGCACTTATTTATTTATTATTTGAGAGAGGGAGACAGAAAGAGCCAGACACTGAGTGAGTATGGGTGTACCAGGGCCTCTTGCTACTGCAAACAAACTCCAGACGTATGTGCCACTTTGTGCATCTGGCTTTATGTGGGTACTGGGGAATTGAGCCTGGACCATTAGGTTCTGCAAGCAAGCTCCTTTAACCACTGAACAATCTCTCCAGCCCTAGTCATACTTCTTAACTAGAAGGCAGAGATCTTTGACTTGGGGTTCTTGAACTCTAGTGGGCTTTGGGAAGTCTGCAAACATTTGAGCTAATCGGTAAAAATTAAGTGTGTGTTGGGCTGAAGAGATAGCTTAGCAGTTAAGACATTTGCCTGCAATGCAGAAGGACCTGAGTTCGATTCCCCAGTGCCCATGTAAAGCCAGATGCACAAGAGGTCGCATGTGTCTGGAGTTCATTTGTAGTGGCTGGAGGCCCTGTTGTGCCCATTCTCTGTCTGCCTCTCTCTCTCTCTCTCTCTCTCTAATAAATAAATAAAATATATATAAAAAAGAGTGATGGCTTTTAAAAAAAATTAAGTGTGTGCGTCTTTCTGGACCTAAAGCTTCTAGTTTACTTTGGTTAATTACCCTTAACGGGAAATTAAGGGTAATGTGGTAACTAATACAACACGGGAATTGATATAACTTGTAATCTGAACACATAAGTGACAGTAAATTATGTGTTGAATGTATTTCACAGCCTCTGAATTATTCTACTTAGTGCACCTTCTGTGTGAAGCACTTGCTTTGTCCCTGTAAGAAGGATTCAGCCAAAGAGATGTGAATTGGATGTGTTCTCTGTCTCCTAGAAGTTTAATGGACTCCGGTTAATAACACACCACAGTGTTACCATAGCAAGGGGAAAGGGTCAGGCCTAGGGATCCCTGAGGAGAAAGGGTACAAGGAATTCCCTGAAGAGGAAGTGTTTAAATAGGATTTGAGGACAGAAGTTGGGATCAGAGACAGCATACAGGCAGTGGAAAGGAAGGAAGGGTGTGTTCTGGGACATGGGATTTGTTCAGTTTGGCTGGGATACAAGGAATGCAGCAGCAGACAGAATGGTTGTGCCAGTGCTTCCAACCACTGCAAATGAACTCCAGATACATGCACCACCTTGTGTATCTGGCTTTACATGGACTATGGGGAATTGAACTCTGGTCCTTCTGCTTTGCAGGCAAAGCCTAAGCCGCTAAGCCATCTCTCCATCCCTAGATTACTATTTTTCAAAAAATATTTTAATAGCTGGGCATGGTGACATACACCTTTAATCCCCTGGCACAGGTGAGAGGATTCCTGTGAGTTTGAGACCACTCTGAGACTACATGGTGAGTTCTAGGTGAGCCTGAGCTGGAGGAAGACCCTTCCTCGAATATCAAAACAAAAAACCCCCAAAATATTTTTTATTTATTTATTTGGAGAGGTGGAGGGAGGGTACTTCAGGGCCACTAGCTGCTACAATCAAATCCCAGATGCATGTACCATTTTGTTCATCTGGCTTTACATGGGTACTAGGGAATGGATTTTAGGTCATTAGGCTTTGCAAGCAAGTGCATTAACCACTGATCAATCTCTCCACCCTGGTTATTACTTTTGTTAATATTTTCAAAGAGAGGGCTGGAGAGATGGCTCAGCGGTTAAGGCACTTGCCTCCAGTAGCTAAGGCCCCAGGTTCAATTCCCCAGGTCCCACATAAGCCAGACCCACAAGGTGGTGGCCCTGGTTCTCTCTCTCTCTCTCTCTCTCTCTCTCTCTCTCTCTCTCTCTCTGCTTGAAAATGAATAAATAAAAAATATTTTAAAAAAAAGAAAAAATATTTTCAAAGAGAGAGAAGAGATAGAAAGGGAATGGGTGCACCAGGGCCAGCAGCCACTGCAAATGAACTCCAGATGCATGCGTCACTTTGTGTATCAGGCATTTTGTGTATACTGGGGAACTGAACCTGGGTCCTTAGAGCTTTGACCTATTAGCTGTCTCTCCAGCCTCCTGATTATTATTTTTTAAATCAAGTCCCAGGTTAGATCTAAAACTTCACAGATGTTAGTGGGGGGGAACTTCACCTTGACAGGGTTACTGATACCCAGAGAAGTTCACAGTCAAATAGGAAATAGAGCAGGAACAATCAGGGGCAAGTTTAAATCAGATTTGTTTTTCAACTTTTTATTGACCCAGCATACCATGTTCATAATCCTCTCCATTTTCCTCCCCTCAAATCCCCGTTCACTGAGTCCTTTCTTCTTTCCAACTAGTTTTTGATTTTTTTTTTTTTTTTTTGGTTTTTTGAAGTAGGGTCTCACTCTAGTCCAGGCTGACCTGGAATTCCCTATGTAGTCTCAGGGTGGCCTTGAACTCACGGCAATCCTTCTACCTCTGCCTTCTGAGTGCTGGAATTAAAGGCGTGCGCCACCATGCCCAGCTTATTTTTGCTCTATTTCGATGTCATCATTTCCCCCTCCTATTTATGCAGGTCTGTGTCAGCCACTGTGAAATCATGAATACCAAGGATATTTTGTGTCTGCGGGACAGTATTGTAAGCTCTCCCCCTTCTTTTGGCTCTTACATTCTTTCCACCATCTCTTCCACAATGGTCCCTGAGCCTTAGAGAGTGTGATCGAAATGTCTCACTGAACACTCCATCGTCACTTCTCAGCACTTTGGGTGGGGGTGGTGCTTAGTGTATTAAGTGCTTAAGACTGAGCACCCAAGTTTGATTCCCAGACCCCATGTGAAAAACTGGGAGCCATGGGAGACTTCTGCAATCCCAGCACACTAAAGGCAAGATGGGAGGTGTCATGGTTTGATCCAGGTGTCCCCCACAAACAAATGAATGTGTTCTGATCCTCAGCTGATGGCAGTTTGGATTTTACAACCTCAATGGAGCTGTGTTGTTGGGGGCGGGCTTATGGGGTTATAAGCCAGCTTCCCCTTGCCAGTGTTTGGCACACCTTCCTGCTACTATTTCCAGTGCTGTGGTGGAGGTGATGCCCACCCCTCTGCTCATGCCATTGTTTTCCCTGCCAGGATGGAGTCTCCCCTTGAGTCCATAAGCCAAATAAACCCATTCCTCCACAAGCCACTTTTGTTTGGGTTCTTTCTTCACAGGAACTAGAATGCTGACTACAATAGGAGGTGAAGACAGGATTTCCAGGAAGCTCTCAGCAAGTCCTACAAAGAGCAACAGCATGGTGGCCTTTAATCCCAGCACTCAGGAGGCAGAGGTAGGAGGATCTCCATGAGTTCAAGGCCAGCCTGAGACTACATAGTGAATTCCAGGTCAGCCTGGGCTAGAGTGAGACCCTACCTCAAAAAACCAAAAAAAAAAGCAACAGCTGAATGAGATCCAGAGAAACCCTCAGCCCTGCCTCAAATGAGTTAAGACAAAAGTTGTCCTCTGACCTCCATAAATGTGCCACGGTGTTCTCATGTTCATTCTCTCTCTCTCTCTCTCTCTCTCTCCTCTCTCTCTCTCTCTCTCTCTCTCTCTCTCTCCCCCCCCCTCCCCTTCACACTCACACGCACACACACAATGCCCATCCCAGAACTGGAGGGATGGTTCCATTGGCAAAGTAACTGCTGTGCAAGAATGAAGACCTGAGTTTGGATCATCTGTAATCCCAGCACTGGGGAATAGAGATGGGAGGATCCCTGGGGCTCATTGGATAGCTAGTCTAGCTCAATTAATGAGTTCTAGGGTCAACAAGAGAACTGCCCCAAAGAACAAGGTAGAAAGTGAGGAAAATCTTAATGTTGACTTCTAGCTCACACTCACACACATGCACCAATACACACACACAAAATAAAATGCATTTCAGCCACCCCAGTGATTTTTTTCCCTTGTATTTAAGGCTTTATTGTAATGGGTGACAGAGAGACTAGGCAGGGGGAAGAAAGAAGGAGGAAGAGAGAGGAGAGAGAGGAACTGAGGCAGGAGAGAGGGCAGCAAGCTCACTAGGGAGAGAGCAAGAGCACCCCAGAATGCAAAAGAGGGAAGGGGAGAAAGGAAAGATGAGAGAGAAGGGGATATTCACCAGAGAACAGGAAACCAAAAGACAGGTATGTAGTCTGAGTGTGGTCGCTCAGGGATCTTGAATTCTTCCCGCATGAATGCCTGAAAGAACATGGATCTGGAGGGGTCAGGCTTCTCTGGCCTTATGACCAAGGATGAGCAGAGAGGACTTACAGAGCAAAAGGGACTAAATGTTGATTTTAAAGTGTCCTGGGTGGTGGTGCACACCTTTAGTCCCAGCACCCAGGAGGCAGAGGCAGGAGGATCACCGTGAGTTTCAGACCAGCCTGGAAGGAGAGAGTGAGATCCAGGTCACCCTGAGCTACAGTGATACCCTGCCTTGAAACAAAACTAAGTGTCCTGAATGACACACTGTTCCTTCTCAGCCCCCATTCCTTTGCAAATATCTGAGCACTCAAGCCGGGCCTTGGTGGCGCATGCCTTTAATCCCAGCTCTCGGGAGGCAGAGGTAGGAGGATCGCCATGAGTTCAAGGCCACCCTGAGACTACATAGTGAATTCCAGGTCAGCCTGGGCTAGAGTGAGACCCTACCTTGAAAAACCTAAAAAATAAAAAATAAGGAAACTTCCCATACACACTGCATGTTAGTGTCAAGTACAGAAAAGCAGCAATGAAGGGGGTTTTACTCTGAAGGCCATTTTCATAGTACTTATTGATTCCGGGTTTAACTAGAAAAGTGGTCCTCAGACTTTGCTATGTGCTGAGTGCAATTTTGTGCTGTGATGTCACTGCTTCAAAGGTCAGAAAACGGCATGGTGATGCACATCTGTAATTTTAGCCTGAGGACGACCCCAATTTCGGGGCCATCCTGGACTATATATACAGTGCTACATACTAAGATCTAAGACCCTGACTCAAAAACCAACAAACTAATGAACGAACGAACGAACGAACGAACATAAAGCGCGCCTTTAATCCCAGCACTGGGGAGGCAGAGGTAGGAGGATCCCCGCGAGTTCAAGGCCAGCCTGGGCTAGAGCGAGACCCTACCTCGAATAACAACAATAATAAGAAACCCCAAAGACAAAAGGTGGGGAGACTGCCCTGACTCCCAGTGACGTGATGCGTGACGTCACGGCTGGTTCTGCGGCGGCTCCTTTGTGACGTCGTGAGGACCGCGGCGGAGCAGACGCGGCGGAGAGGGCTGAGCGGGCTCGTCCCGGGCTGAGGGAGGGCCTCGGAGGCGGAGGCCGTAGCGTCCCCGAGTCGGGGTCGGCCAGGATGCGGCGGAGCCCCCGCACAGGCTCGGTCGCGTCCTCTCACAAGCACACGCCCGACTTCTACAGCGACGACAGCACTGGTGCACAGAGCTTGACGACCGCCGACAGTAATGGGCCCCGGTCCGCTGGGACGGAGTCCGGGGAGCTCGAGGGCAGAAGGGCCCGGGGCTCGAGCTGCGGGGAGCCCGCCTTAAGCCCGGGAGTGCCCGGAGGAGACACCTGGGCCGGAAGCTCCCAGCAGAAGCCGGCGCCTCGGAGCCACGGAGGGCAGCCCGCCCGTGGCGCGGCAACCGTGAGGGGCGGGGCCTCGGGTGCGGGCGGGGTCGAACCCGGGGGCTGGCGGGCGGGGCGGGACCGCGGGGCGGGGCCTGGGCTGGAGCCCCGCCCACCCACTCCCCTGGGGGCGGAGCCTCGGTCCATGGACGGTCCCGGGCGGGGGCGGGGCAGGTCCTGATTGGGCACCGCTGCGGCGCCTCTGTCGGCGTGAGTGGTTGTCCCGGGGAGGCCGGGCGTCCTCGCAGGGGCGGGTTCACCTCCTCGACGGACCCTCGGCGGGCACCGGGGCTCCATGGGGGTGCAGCGGGACCCGAGCCTGTCGGTTTGGCTCTCGGCTCAGGAGGCTGAGCCCGGGCGCCGGGGAAAAGAGGGCCCGCTGTACCCGAGACCTCAATGGAGCCCTGGGGCTCCCTCAGAGCCGCCTGGGTCTCCCGTAGTCCCTGAGGAGCCGCAGCTCGACCTTCTGTCCGCCCTGGATCTGAGGCCGGAGATGCCTCCCGCGCGGGTGTCCAAGAGCTTCCTGAGTACGGGCCTGGTCACCCCCTCAGGCCCTCCAAACCCCCGTTCTCCCGTCCATGTGTCCAGCCCCGATTTCTGGGTCTCTGCCGGGTCTGCTCCCCAGGCCCTTGCCCCGCCCCTTGAGAACCTGCAGTGCCCGAGCTCATGACGAGCTCATGACTCGTCTCCCGGCCCCAGGCCTCCTCTTCCAGGTGCTGAGCATGTTGTTATCCTTGGTAGCAGACGCGCTGGTCAGTGTGTACAGGTCAGAGGGAGGGACGGGGCGGCTCGGGGGTGGGGAGCTCCAGCCGATTCAGGACTTGGGTCAAGCACCCTGGGGTCGGGGCTGGGGTTTGATTGGGGCCTCAGCCTCCTCCCTGGTTCTTCAGGGAGGTCTGCTCCATCCGCTTCCTGTTCACTGCGGTGTCGCTTCTGAGCGTCTTTGTGACAGGTGAGGTGCAGTGATCCACTGGGGCCCCAGCTTTGAAGGCTTGCTGCCTACCCCATCCAACTGTGTTCCTCACCTCCGTTTCCCACCTCCTTCCCCATCCCCAGCCTCCACTCTCCTCTCTGTTCCCTTATGCCAGGGGACGCCCCTTCATCTGAGACCCCCTCTTTCTCCAGCACTCTGGTGGGGGCTACTGTACCTGACCCCTCCTTTGGAGAACGTGAGTGGGAGAGGGTGTCCTGGCGTGGGTGAAGGTTGTGGAGGAATCCCTGGGATGCTGGGAGTGGGCAGTGGCTAAATCTAAGGAAGTGCTGGGCACAGATGAGTCTTGGGAGGTGAGGGAAGGGTCAGAGGTAGGGGGGACGATTCTTAAGGAGATGCTTTGAGTCTGACTACCCCAGGCTGGCTTGGGAGAAGCAGAATGCAGAACTGAACCATGCTTATTTGTCCCTGCTTCCCTCCTCCAACAGGAGCCTAGGGAGATGCTGACAGTAAGGTGAGGGAGGGCAGCTAGGAGGGGAAGTGGGCGTCTGCTCCAGGGGGCTTTTGTGGGGACTGCACGACGACGTCAACCTCCCCCCTCCCACTCCCTCCAGGGAGTACCATGAGCGAGTGCGCTCCCAGGGGCAGCAGCTGCAGCAGCTCCAGGCTGAGCTGGTTAAATTGCACAAGGAAGTGTCCAGCGTTCGCGCAGCCCACAGCGAGGTGAGGGGGGGGAGCGAGGGCGCTAGGGCCTAGAGTGGAGCAGGGCCCCAGGACTTAGCCCACTGGTAGGACCAGTTCATTGGGGGCGGGACCGGTGCCCTGGGACTCACCCCCTACACCAGATCCCCCACTGCAGAGTCTCTCCTGGGGCCCTCTGGGTCCATCCCTGAGCACCAGTTCTCAGGCACCCATAATGCAGCCCTCTGGGTCCACCCTTCCTCTCTTCAGAGAGTGGCCAAGCTCGTGTTCCAGAGGCTAAATGAGGACTTCGTTCGGAAACCTGACTATGCGCTGAGCTCAGTGGGTAAGACAGAGGCACAGAAAGACAAATGCGGTTGTAGACAGCCTCACATTGCTAGGATGAACATCCAAACCAGACAGTGTATGGGAAGGAGTTTATTTCAAGCTTAAAGATCCAGGGGATAAGTTCCATCAGTGTTACAAGAAGCTGCTTTCATACATCCAAACACCTAAAGCCACAAGCAGCAGGGTCCCTGCCAGAACTCAGACTTCTGCATATCTTTGGGCAGGAAGTTAGATCTGCCCCCAAACACACTTTCAGCCTGGACTCCAGGATCCATCCTCCAGTGACACCTCCTCCAGCTTGGAGATCCAAGTTACAAGCTTTGATAAAACAACTGAGTCTATGGGGGACATACGTTCAAACTACCACACAGTTACAGACAGACCCTTCTTCAGTGTCTGGAAGGCCCAGGAGCCCCTCAAAATTACTCCTGCTCTAGGGGCCTCCATCGACCTAGAGAAGACATCCCACGACTATGAGGACACTAACACTGCCTATTTCTGGAACCGCTTGAGCTTCTGGAACTATGCTCGGCCTCCTTCTGTCATCCTGGAGGTGGGCCTGGAAAAGGGGTTCTGGGTGGTAGCTGGGGAAAAGGACAAAAAAAAGACCTGGGTGGCTCTGGGCAAGAGGGGGGATCTGACTTGGCCTGGGTTAGGCTTCTGCCAAGCAAGCCTAGGACAGACCTGGAGGTGCTGGGGTAGGGGGGGAGACAGGACTGACTGCACTGCCTTGAATCTTGCTGGGCAAGAACCTGAATTGGAGGTGGGGCGGGCTCTGGGCTGGACAGAAGATGTGAAGGAACAGCTGTCACTCTGTTCATGCAGGATGGTCTTAAATTCTGGATCCTCCTTTATTATCCCTCCATTCCATCCCACAGCCAGATGTGTTCCCTGGAAACTGCTGGGCTTTTGAAGGCGACCAGGGCCAGGTAGTGATCCAGCTGCCAGGTCGTGTACAGCTGAGCGACGTTACTCTGCAGCATCCTCCACCCAGTGTGGCACATACGGAGGGAGCCAGCAGTGCTCCCCGTGACTTCGCAGTTTTTGTGAGTGGGGCTAAGGCCAGAAGGTGGGGCAATTTGCTTAGAAAGTACCAAGCAGTCATGGGAACTATTGCCAGTATCTCAGTCTTTGCTTGCTCATCTACACACTGGACATACCATTCCTTGCCTTTCAGGTTATAAATGACCATATCCATATCCAATATTAGATATGGCTTGGCCAAGCACTTTACACATATTATTTCATTGCATCCACATAACTTATGAATTACTATTGTCTCCTTTCATCTGAGGAAGGTAATGCATAGCAAACAACTTCCACAAGACTAATATCCTATGTTTTTAAAGACAGGCTTTCTCTATGCAGTCTAGGTTGACCTCGAACTTGTAGTTCCTCCACCTTAGTTGCCTTCATTACTGTGATTACCTGGCTATGACCCGGTTTCTTACAGTCTACATTTTACACTACAGGTCCTACCAACAGAACATACACAGCACATATAGCTGTTGAGCACACATAATATCCTGAACAAAATTTTTTTTCCTCTCCTTCTTCTGTGTACCATTGTTCCTTCATACACTTTTCGCCCACCAGGGCCTACAAGTTGATGATGAGACTGAAGTTTTCTTGGGGAAATTCACCTTTGATGTGCAGAAATCTGAAATTCAGACTTTTCACCTACAGGTGTGTTTGCCTCTGGGGGTGGGGCAGAATGCCAAGGCAGTAGGCATTAGAGATGGCTAAGGAGGGCAGTCTTAGAGAACAGATCTTGGCATGATCCATTTGTTTCCCCAGAATGACCCTCCATCTGCGTTCCCTAAGGTGAAGATCCAGATTCTAAGCAACTGGGGCCACCCACGTTTCACGTGTTTGTATCGAGTCCGTGCTCATGGTGTGCGGACCTCAGAGTGGGCAGAGGATAGTGCCACAGGGGGGCCCCATTAAACATGCTGATGGTTGTAGTAGAATTGAGCTCTGTGCTAAAGTAAATGATCAGTGCTGTGAGGTGGTTGTTGAGAGCTCTGGTGACCAGTATTGGTGACCAGTGTGCATGTAAGTATGGCAGTGTCTACCTCTCAGCACATTCATTCTTTTTGAAAAATATATTTGTCTATTTGCAAGCAGAGAGACAGAGAAGGGGAGTGCTGGGGCCTCCAGCTACTGCAAACAAATTCCAGATGCATCTGGCCTTATGTAGGTACTGAGGAATCAAACTTGGGTTGTTAGGTTTTGTAGGCAAGTACACTGAGCCACCTCCTCAGCGCCATTGTCTTTTCTTGGAGAAGTCCACATATAGTAGCAGCAGTGCATGTTACAGAGGCTCACCATTTGCAAAAGGTAGTGTTGTACATATTCAACAGTATGTGTGACTAAGTTTAATCCTTACAACCACAGAGAAGGAAACTTGCACAGGCCAGAAAACGCTCCAAGTAAAATAGCTAGTGAAGAACAGGAGAATGGACCCCAGGCTGTCTTCTTTTCTCAAGAGGCTATCCCCTATGTCTGGGAATGTCCTCAATTCTAATAGGAGACAATGGAGGGAAAACTACCTTTACTTTACTGAGGCCTAAGGCCCTGGTGCACCCATTCTCTCTCTGCTTGCAAATAAATAAAAATACTTTCAAGCCAATCATGGTGGCTTATGCTTCTAATCCCAGCACTCAAGAGGCAGAGATAGGAGGACCTCTGTGAGTTTGAGGCTAGCCTGAGATAGAGGGAGAATCTACCACAAAGAAAAACAAAGACAGGCTGGAGAGATGGCTCAGTTAAGGTACTTGCCTGCAATGCCTAACCACCCGGGTTCGACATCCTAGTACCCATGTAAAGACAGATATACAAAGTGGTGCATGCACCTGGAGTTCATTTGCAATGGCTATAGGCCTTGGCACACCTATTCGATTCCTCTCTTCTTGCAAATGAATAAGTAAACCATTTAAAAACAATAAAAAAGCCAGGTGTGGTAGCACACAACTTTAATCCCAGCACTCTGGAGGCAGAGGTAGGAGGATCACCATGAGTTCAAGGTCACCCTGAGCCTACATAGTGAATTCCAGGTCAGCCTGGACTAGAGTGAGACCCTACCTAGGAAAAATAAAAAAAATAAAAACCTGGGGCCTTCGGCACTGGAGGCAAGTGCCTTAACCGCTGGGCCATCTCTCCAGCCCTCTTTTTTTTTTTTTTTTTTTTGGTTTTTCT
>PVHP010029949.1:0-22056 GCA_004024765.1 Zapus hudsonius
GGGGAGACTCCATTCTGGCAGGGAAAACGATGGCATGAGCAGAGGGCTGGACATCACCCCTGCCATAGCACTGCAAACAGCGGCAGGAAGGTGTGCCAAACACTGGCAAGGAGAAGCTGGCTTATAACCCCCATAAGCCCACCCCCAACAACACAGCTTCATCGAGGTTGTAAAACCCAAACTGCCATCAGCTGAGGATCTATCTATCAGAACACAGTCAATTGTTTGTGGGGGACACCTGGATCAAACCATGACACACCTGTAATCTTAGCACTTGGAAAGCTGAGTTGGGAGGATAGTGAGTTCAAAGCCAGCCTGATCTTGATTCAAAATTAAAACCTGGGGCTGGGGCTCAGTGGGTAAGCTGCTTTGCTTACAAGCTTGAGGACCTGAGCTCAATCCCAAGTAATTATGTGATGACACACTTGTGATCTCAGCCCATGGGAGGTAAAGACAAGAGGCTCACTGGGGCTCACTTGGAAGTCAGTTCTAGCTTACCTGGTGATTTTCAGACAATAGGAGACCCTGTGTCAACAAGGCCTGGCTGGTGTTTCTGAGGATAACACTTGAGATTGTTCTCTGGTCTCTTCATATATGAGCATATATGTGCATGCACACACATGCAAACATGCATCTATACATGCATGCACACCACACCCAAATATAAATAAATATATAACACACCAGAGGCAGACTGTATGGACTCAGGTCCAGTTCTGACACTTACTTGTGATGTGAACTTGGGAAAGATGCTCACATCCTCTGTGAAGTACAGGAACATTTTTCCTTAATTATAACGTACACAGTGCCTCTATGTTTGTTTTAGCATTTAAACCTTCATTCATCTTGGAATCATTACTGGAAAACTGCAATGAGAGAGCTGTCATCACTATGTGTATCAAAATGACAGAATCAACTTCAGCCATTTGGAAGAAAATCCACACTTTTAGGAAAGACTGTATCCTTAATGACACAGCACATACTACATGGAAAACATAGCTTCATGGTATGGTGGTGCATGCATAGCATATCCCAGAACTTGGGAGGTAGAGGCAGGATCAGGAGTTCAAGGTCAAATGGGTTGCATGAGACCCTATCTCCCCCCAAAAAAAAAGTTTAAAAAGAAAGAAAAGATTGTGGTAGGCAGAATGGATGTTCCCCATAGACTCAGGTGTTTTATTAAAGCTCTTCACTTAGAATTCTAACCACCTGGCTGGAAGAGGTGTCACTGGGAACAGATCTAGGTGTGTTTGAGGAAGGATCTGAATTCCAGCCTAAAGGTATACACAGCAGTCTGAGCTCTGGCTGTGCTTGCTCGTGGCGCTGGCTGTTTGGCTATGTCTTTCTGCTTGGATTTATGAATAGGAATCAGCTTCTTCTGCCATTTGATGGAATTGCCCTAGATCAGTACGCGTGAAATAATTCTCTTCATTCCCTAAACTCTGCCTGGTTTGGATGTTCGTCCTAGAAAAATGAAGCTGTCTACAACAGAAAAGAAAAAGAGAGAGAAAAAGTCAAACCATGATTCTGAGCTGTGATGACTCTGAGTTTCAAAATCTATTCAGAAAGTTGGGACTGTGATGATGAAAAAATGTTAAGAGTTCCGAGATGAAGATGGGGTGTGTAGCTAGCTCAGTGGTAGAACTCTGCTTCACAGATGGACGGCCCTGGACTCCGTTTCAAGTACAACCTCCCCTCCCAAAGGTGCCTTCACTAATTTATTTCACATGCAATTCTTTTATATGTGCACAAGATAGAGAAATTATTTCAAAAAAATCCATGTCTAAACAAGTCTAAAGTTTTTACATATACAAACTCTTGCAAGGCCGGGCCCAGTACTTGGGAGGCAGAGGTAGGAGGATCGCCATGAGTTCAAGGCTACCCTGAGACTACATAGTGAATTCCAGGTCAGCTTGGGCTAGAGCGAGACCCTATCTTGAAAAACCAAAAAAAAAAAAAAAAAAAAAAAAAAAAAAAAAAAAAAAAAAAAAAAAAAAAAAAAAAAAAAAAAAAAAAAAAAAAAACTCTTGCAAGAAAGCATCTTTCATAATGTTGCAAGAAAAAAGATTCATCGTATAATTGGTGCCACCTTAAAGTCAATGAGATAAGGTTAGAACCATCCAGATCTTACAGGCTTGTCAGGGGAAGGACCCTAGGGTTAATACTCAGCACTGCCACTCCAAAAAAAAAAAATTTAGAATGATTAAATGAGTTAATATTTATGAAGTACTTAAAATGCACCTGGCACATAACGATTCCAATATTCATGCTGCCAAAAGAAATGGACTGAATAAATGGAATCTGATTTGCACTTTAGAAATATTAATGGCAGGGCTGTACATTAAGAGTAGATAGGGGTCCAAATCAAGAGAACCCTGGTTGACATGGAGAGAGCCTCAGTTAATCATGGTGTCATGGGCAGACACGACGTGATGAGAAAGAACCAAGATGGGAAAGAACGTGGGTGGTGGATCCTCACATGTCTGTTCCTGGATATGTGTGGATGAGGAAGAGGGAAAGGAAGACGAAGGACATTAAAACACCAAGGGTTTCTGAGTGGGACCATAAAGCAACTTGAGAGGTGAAATTAAGAGAAGCTGGTATGGAAATAAGGGATCCCAAGTGGGACATATGATAGGGTGTGTTGTGAACTACCTAGGTGAGTGCCATCAGAAACTAGAAAGTTCAGAGCTCAGTAGATGCAGCCAAGAATGTAGGGTTAAAAATGAAGGAAGGAAAGGAAAGAGGTCAGGGAAGTGAACCAACTCGTGCTGGTGACACACAGCTTGCATGATTGCTAGAGCACCTACCTTATTCTCTTCAATACTTGAGTTATTTATATATTTGTTAGTCAAGAGTCGACCCCACTGAACAGTGAGCTGCAGGCAGCACAATTCAGTGCTCGGCCTAGAACCCAGTGTGTATTAACTATTTCGTGTTTGCTGCATGAATCTCTCCCACTTGAGTACCACGCTTCGAGAGCAGAAACCTCATTTCCCTTCTGTGTCCAGTGATGATGCAACAAAACTGACCAGGAAGCAAAATGGGTCAGCAGGAAAGATCCAGGCTCCCTGTCCCATCCATTCTCCATCAGATGAGGAGGAAGAAAGAAGAGACCAAAGAGGAGACAAGAAAACAAGACAGTGAGGAGCCGGGAAGAAGAGAGGAGGGAGACATGAGCACGTTCTGAAGGGGGCTGAGCTCCGATTGCTGTCCTCTCCTTGGAGGACCGAAGTATCCCCATCCTAATGTTTTTCACCAATCCCTCCTTTCCCTGGAAACCCCACCCACTCAGCTTCTCCCAGTTTTCAGAGCCTAGGTAGTTTCTGCAGGGACAAGGAAGGAGCCTGACTATGGGAGCTCATGGAGGGGCTGCTCAGCCTCTGGCAGGATGATCCGGAGCAAAGCCCTCCACCTGGCTAGGTGGGCTTCCATTTCTTTATCTTCCTAACTTGACATTTCTGATTCTGTTTTCACTTGTGCCTCCTCGGCTATCCAGGTGAGCTGGTTACATGGCAGGAATTCACATCTGTGATGTTTCCTAAGCACTTTTCCTGGTCCCCTACTGTTTGAGATGCTGTCTCTTTTGCTCTATCTGTGGGTCTTCTATCTACTGCCCTTGCCTGTCACACTCCAAGCCTCAAGACCAAAACTCCTCTCTGCATCATACTTGGGTCCCAGTTGAGGTCTTTTCCGACTATCCTAGAGCCCCCGTCACCCACAGGCCTGCCTGACACTCACATGCATGTCCTGTGATCACATCACTATTTCAGGTAAGTCAATATCCAGTTAAAAGGGAAAGGCTGAGGGCCAAGATCAGCTTCTGAGGAGCTCCTACTCTAAGGGGAATGTCTAGCCCTAACCTATCAACTCTGAGCTCAAGTTAAGAAAATGGACAGAGAAAGAGGCAGCCCATCTAGTGTGAACTGAGCCCTGGTCTTTACCAAGGCCAACTTGGAGGAGCCTCAGAATTAGGGGAGGAAAAGAAAAACAGAGGCTGGATGAGGTTAGGGAAATCACATCCTTCCTGTCCACTCCGCAGTCCATTCCACGGATGCCAGGCGAGGAGTTTGGTCGCTCATCCTCCTCCCGCCCCTTCAGCCCGCTGTCCCTCCCTACCTGACTTGGCTTATTACAGGGGCATTCCACCCATTTCTGGCATAAGGAGACTTCTCAAAAATCCATGGAACAACTGTTCTCTGATTGGACTTGAGGCCCACTCAGTGGGAGAGAACTCATCTGGTACTGGAAACCAACTCAGCATCCGTGGTCAGGAAATTCATCCTTCAGAGGGAAGTCACCACTGTCCTCTAGAGAAGAAGCGTGGGCTTCACACCCAAAATCTCTCAAAGAACTTTGCATTCCCTCTTTAACCCAAGATGCCCTCACTCTTGGTTGGAGCATCTGCTTTATTTTACAGATGGCAGAGAAAATGGAGAAGAGCTAAGAATTACTAAGACAAGAAGATAGCCAACTGCCCATCATGAGACTCGACCATATCTGTCAAAAATTGGAGAGGAAACAGCAACATGAATACTGCTCTTACTGCTCGCCTGACAATCAGCTTCAGGGTGATGGTGACAGACACAGTGATCAATCAAAACCTATCAAAGCAGAAATCCAGAGGCTACAAAGAACTCAATACTAAAACAGATTGCCAACAGGCCTGCCATGGCTCAGGGAATATTGCAGAGAAGGGGCAGAAAGATTGTAAGAGCCACAGAGTGGATAGGAATCCTCTCAGGCATGGTCCACTACACCCTGACATCCCCCCACCCCCACCTCCCCTGCTACCCCACTGGGACTGACTGAGGCCTTTATGACCCCACAGTGAATACCATAACCTTACTGAAGAGAGCCCCAGGGTAACAGGAGCCAGGGTGAGGGGATATGAGTATATACTGTGTGTGTGTGTGTGTGTGTTTATATTTTTTTAAAAAGAACTCTATAAGGGAGAAAATATAATTTCTAAAACATCGAGAAAAAGAAACATTATATTTTAATAAATCAAGAAAAAAAATCCATGGAACATCCCACTCCCCCTCTGATCATCCTTTGCTGAGACCCTGCGGAAGGGGACAAAACCACTCTGTTATGAGAACAGTAAAGTGACTGGGAGGTTGTGGGGAGACCACAGAATGCTGGGGGCTGTGCCTAGAAAGAGGGTGGCTCTTAGCTACCATAATAGTCCCTAGGGACAAAAGAGACTATGAAATAGAATTATCATTAGGACAGGCAGGCAGAGGGGAGAAGTCCAAAGAAAGACAGGAAGCCAAATGTAACTTGTGAGGGTTAATATTCAGGATGTAGAATCAACTAGGAGACAATCTCTAGGCATGTCTGTAAGGAAGTTTCTAGATGAGGCTAACTGAGGTGAGTGCCTAACTGTGGGTGGGCACCATCCCAGACTTAATCAAAAGAAGAAAGCAAGCTAAACACCAGCATTTGTCACCCTCTGCTTCCTGACTACAAATCCAGTATGACCACAATGATAGACTATACCCTCAAACCATAAGCCCAAATAAACCCCCTTAAGTTGCTTCTTGTCAGGTCACAGCAATGAAAAAATAACTCAGATATAACCCACAGTTTTATGGGAGGCAGAGGGAAAAGGTATGACTGTGGAATTTAGGGAGTGAAAATCCCACTAAGGCCCTTAGTGGTGAGCTAGGAGTCCTTGGGGAAACAGTAGCCTTCTGGCACGTTCTGATCCCAATATGCCTGTTGTCAAATAAATGGATGGGTTCTGATTTGCCTATGCTGCACTTATTCAGCATTGAAATTCCTGGGGAAGACCCAGAAGAAATGAAAGAAAAGCAGCACAGACTTTGGAAACGGGGTCTGTTGATTATTCGTGGTTGCTGTGACCAAATATCTAAGAAAAGGCAATTTAGGAGGAAGGGTTGATTTCTCACAGTTCAGAGGCTGCAGGCCTCCATGGCAGAGAAGTCACAGCAGGGCAAGCAGCTGGTCCAGGAAGAAAAGAACAGGGAGATGCTGTGGTCAACTTTCCCTTTTTTATTCAGTCTGAGACCCCAGCTCATGGGATGGTGCTGCTCACATTCAGGGTGGGCCTTCATTCTCAGCTAAACCTTTCCAGAAATACCCTCACAGATATGTTCAAAAAATGTCTCATAATGCCCCATGAGTTTCTCAATCCAATCAAGTGATCCACTCACACAAGGCTCCCTGGGTCAGTTGAAGCAGAGGAAGAAAGCAATGTGTGCTTTGGGCTCTAAGAGATGACACAGGAGGAAGATGGGCTTTTGATACCCTTGGTATGTGTCTATCCAACTTTGAGTCCAATTCCTCATCCAAGCCTATCTGACAATCCTCGGGCCAACAAGCTGCCTGCTTCTGGGACATCCTTTGGTTCATCTTTGGTCTACTCTGGTGATAGTCTGAACTGTAGAACTGGGGCAAGGGTCCAACCCATCAGTACAACCATCACCCAGCACACCACACCGTTCCATTCCCTGACCATCATCTGATCCACAGCACCTACTCCCAAGAAATATCTGTGGCACTGAAATTACTTGAATGAGAGTCAATTTACTGAGGAGAAATGAAATATCAATTTAGTTAAACCACTGGGATGCTTGGCGACCGAGGTAACTTTCTTCTCTCTGAATGGTGGTCCTAATAAGGACTCTGGGCTGGCACTGCAGCCAGGAGCACCATGATGTGGAGCTGATATCTCTGGCTGCCAGAGGCCCTGCACGTGGGCACAGGCACATGGGCAGGCTGACCCAAAGTGAGTTGCTGGCCCAAAGGGAACAGCTGAGCCCTGCTGTGTTTTCAAAACGTTAGCCTACCTCTGGAATCAGCAAATATCACCAGAGAGTTTAATCAGAAATCCAGGACTAAATAACTAAGTAAAAAGAGCCCAGCAACAGCTGCCTGCCATCACCCTAATTAAAAAAAAATATGCAATCCACTACTGTCAGCTTTCTGGCCTGGCTCCCCCTCCACACACCCAAGCAGCAAGCCACCTGCACAGGGATGGAGGTCACAGGAGCACAAACCCAGGGCCTGGCAACAGTGCCCAGGCCCATGATGAGTATAAGCTACCCAGATAGGCACAGCCACAGCAGGTGCTCAACCACCAGCCCCCACCCCAGCTGCTCTGATCGTCCCGATTGTCCCCTGAGCTGGGTCTTTCTCTACATTAGAACCCCCAACTTGCTATTCTTTACAAAGGAAACTCCCCAGTCATAGGTTTTCACTGGTCAGATCTTCCTTCCCTACTTCCAACATGGCTCCAGTATCATCTGCTCAGAAGAGCTTCCCTTCCATGGCCTGAAACAGTGCACAGACCACCAGTCCCCTCCTAGCTCCTATTTTAGTTGTTTGCAAATACCCATCTCTAGGGGAAGTTAGATTTCCTAGGCTCCTTTTCCTTTTCAGTACAGTGGATGGAACCCAGGGCCTTGCAATCCCAGGCAAGCGCTCAGCCATGGAGCTCCAGCCCCAGCCCTTCATTGCATTATTTTCACTTGTTTTCCTCATGTGTTATCTGCTCCTGCCCCCCCACACCCACTGCATCCCTCACTCCCATCACCGCACACTCATCTGCACTCTGAGGACAACGGCAGAGACAGTCTTGCTCAGTGTTATCTCCTGAGTTCCTCAAACAATGCCTGGCACGCAGCAAGCTTTCAGTCAATATTTACTGAATGAATGAAGTGTTATTCCTTCCACTTCAAGATGGCCCATCTAATTTCCCATTAGGATACAAGCTACATTTTCCAGGAAAGGATTCAATGTCAAGTACTGTCAGTCATTCTAAAAGTTAAGAGACCACCAGCAGGCTGCCTCCCTCATGCTGGACCCTCTACTAAGATCTCTGCATAGATGAATCCTTTCTTTACTCCCCATGGGAACCATAAGTGGTGGTATTTTTATCCCCATGTAGATTAGAAAATCAAGGACTTAAAGAACTTAAATTTCCCAAGTTCAGCCAGGCATGGTTGTGCATACCTATGACCCCAGCACTTAGGAGGTAGAGGTAGAAAGGTCAGGAGATGAAGGAAGTTCAAGGCTAAATATCAAATTCAAGATCATTCTAAGCTACATGAGACACTGTCTCAAAACAGAAAATTCCCAAGTTCATTTAACCATGCATGACGGTGGGTCTGATTGACTCCGACTATCCCTACTGAACACTATCCCATGCACTAAAGAACATGTGACCTCAAACTTCTACTGGAAGACTCATCTGAGTCTAGGGGGACAGGAGGAAAGGGAGGAGGAGGAGAAAAGAGCGAGCTGCAAGGTTTAGCACTGTCTGCCTGTATCCTACGCAGCCAAGGAGCTGGCCCAAAGTCTTCCCTTTCCCCAAACCCGAAAGTGATAGGCATCTCCTGGAGTCCTCTGGGCCACAGAATCCAGCCCAGCACAGCTGGACTCCTGAGGCCCAGGAAGCAGCCTAAGACCATGGGGAAGGGTTTCCTGCAGCAGGAGGGGAGGCACGAACTGGGGTGGTAGCAGAAGACAGGAACTCAGGACACTGGGAGAGAGTGAGCCCCACATGGGCAGGGAGGCACTAGCTCCAAGAACCCTGACTCACTGTACGTCCCAGGGACAAGTCATTTCCCCTGAGAGCACATTTGTCTCCACCTCAACGGGACAAACCCATCCTCTACCCAAGCCTCAAGGGCTTGGAGGAAATGAGCAAAAGAGAAGGAGATAGAAGACGCTCAAAATAGACAGCCTTTAATAAGGAGTCTGCGTAGTGCCCTGTGTTACAGTATAGCATAGATCGTGTCTCACCTTGACCTTGACAGTGTCTCACTTTACAGATGAGGAAATGAAAACTGCAGGTAAATAACTTGTCCCAGGGACACACATGTTTGCCTAGCATCTCTCTCCAGCCATTCTGTGCTCATTCCCTTCACCATCAAAAACAACTTGAGGTCAGATCCTTTCTTTGAGAAGTGCCAGTGGTCCCATTGGCTATAAGAACGGCCTTGGACCCATCTAGACCTCATACAGCAAGGGCAAGTGGGCAAAGATGTAGTGATGAGGTCTCTTTCCAATCCTGAGTTCTTGTTTCCGAGGACCTTCCATGGGCTAGCTCACTGTGTGGGTGAAAACAGGTGAGATGTGAGGAGATATGAACTTGAGGTTCAGTTGTGTTACTCACTGACAGCATAGTCACTATCTGTCAGATGGAGAGAGACCCATAGGTCCCCTGTAGAAGATCCTGGAAGAGTGTGAGCAAGGTTATTTGTTATGTCAGAACCTCTCGACAAGTCATCCTGGGGATGCTGAGGCACAAGGTCCCATGGGAGGCATGCTCCATTCTGTAGCAGGACACAGACACCTGAGATGAAACCCCAGGATGCTAGGGTTTAATCTATTAAATGTGAGTTATACCATCATGTTCTTTACACTTTCTGTGTACAATCTCGTTAACCATGCAGATAATTTATTTTATTTTGTTTATTCATTTTCAAGCACAGAGATAGAAAGAGAGAGAGAGAGAGAGAGAGAGAGAGAGAGAGAGAGAGAGAGAGAGAGAGAGAGAGCCAGGGCCACCACCTTTTGGGTCTGGCTTATGTGGGTACTGGGGGATTGAACCTGGGGCCTTAGGCACTGGAGGCAAGTGCCTTAACTGCTGAGCCATCTCTCCAGCCCTCATGCAGATAATTTATCTTAGAACCTTACATTACGCTGATTGGCCAACACCAGAAGGGATAAAATGATCTTCATGTAGGACTTCCCCTTGTAGGACATCTTCTCCTCTGAACCTCCATGGGACCACTCCTAAGGGTAGCTGCTAATACTGAAAGTTCATACAGGGCATTTGACTCCATGTTCAGACCCAAGACCAGTGGGTTTTTCTAGGTGTCACTTTGGAACCCCGGCAGACCCTCTGAGGTTCCTGTCAACTCTATTTTTGTCACCGTGTCTGGGAAAACTGACTGAATTTCCTTTCATTTGGAAGCAAGCCCAACTCTGAAGTTGGGTGGATATAGCCTCACTTCCGCACCCAAGTTTCCGTAGGTTTGAAAACAAGGTTTGGGTGTTGCAGAGAACAGCTGTGCTAACAAGACCAGCTCTTATCTGCCCAGGCCTAGTCCTGCCGGGGTGTCCTGGAGAGACAGCCACTCCCAGCAGGGCTCAGGGGTGGGAGTCAGGGGAGCTACAAGGGGAAGCCACAGCCCAAAGGGGGCTGGCTCATCAGATAAGGAGCCCATGCAAACCTCCTTAGAATGGACCAGAAAAGTCCATTCATCAGGGTGAGGGACAGTCCCTCCATGCTTCTGGAATGACTGGCCTATGAGCCGATCTTCCCACTGCTGTGCAGATTGGCCATGTTGGATGAAGTGGGTGTCTCACTGGATGTCCCTGCCTGCACACGTGTTCTAGCTCTTGGCTTTTCTTTCTTTTCCTTTTCTCTTTTCCGAGGTAGGGTCTCACTCTAGCCCAGGCTGACCTGGAATTCACTATAAAGTAGGCTGGCCTCGAATTTAAGGTAATCCTCACGCTTCTGCCTCCTGAGTGCTGGGATTAAAGTCAACAAGCACCACCCTACCACCTCCGTCCCTTTTTTTCAATATGCCCCTCTCAATCCTGCTGAACCCCTTCTTCCCAACTAGCCCCCTCCTACTTTTATGCGTGAGTGTGTGTGTGTACCCATGTCCCACTGAATTTCATTAGGGTTGCTTGCATGAACATGGTTGAAGGGCTTTTTTGGTATTTGAGATTGAACCCCATATTTCAAAGATGACCCCCAGCTGAGGACTCCTGCTCTGGGGTGTGGGGACCAACTCCCTGCTCTCTGGGCTGGGAGGTTGAAACGGGTAACCCAAGAAGGTTCCAGGAAGCTGTATTTCCAGTCAAAGGAATCAACATTGTGATTACCTCCTGGACAGCTCAGGGAATTGGCCAGAAAAGATCACAATGTCCAGAGTTTCAGTGTGTCACTCTGATAACTGGTTGGTCAGAGGAGGCCCCTGACTGTCAGGAAAGGTGACCACCAGTTAGACTAAAGGTCAGTACCGCTGGGGGACTTCTGTACTCACCCTTGGAAATTTATTGCAACACTACCCCTACTCAACAAATGCCCAATTAATATTTTTAAATGGTTAATTTTTTTTTAAATTTATTTGCAAGCAGAAACAGAGAGAAGAGAAACAAAATGGGCATACAAGGGCTTCTAGCCACTACAAGTGAACTCCAGATACATACACCACTTTGTGTATCCAGTTGGGCTTTACCTGGGTACTGGGGAATTGAACCCAGGTGGTTAGACTCTGCAGGCAAGTACCTTAACTCACAGCAATCCTCCTACCTCTGCCTCCCAATTGCTGGGATTAAAGGCGTGCATCACCACACCTGGCCCAATTTCTCTTTTAAGAGTAGAAATGTAATACTTTCCCATAGTAAGAACTTTGGAAAGCATGAAAGGGGAAACCAAGTCACCCACCAACTACAGACACCTGGAACAAACACACACCTATGGCTCCCTCCTCCATCCCAGAGGCCCAGGCACACACAGCTCATCTCCCAAGGCTGCCCAGATCTCTCCCCATCTCTTTCAGGCATTCTTCATCAAAGAAAGTGGAATCTTAGCCCTGTTTGACCAGAAAGATAAAGTGAGTGACCAGGATGGGCTGGATGTCACAGCAGGAGAACAGCAAACATTCCTGGAGTGTCAGGAAATGATGAGAAAGGAACTCATGTCCCCAGTCCCTGCTCTTGCTGACTCCATTGTATAGGTGAAGAAGAAGAAGACCCATTTCTCCCCAGCTGCCATGATTAAATAAGTTACTAACTGGGCTGTAGAGATGGCTCAGCGGTTAAGTTGCTTGACTCCAGAGCCTAACTACCTGAGTTCAATTCCCCAGTGCCCATGTAAGCCAGATGCACAAAGTGATGCATGCATCTGGAGTCTGTTTGGAGTGGCTGGTGGCCCTGATGCACCCATTCTCTCTCCGCCCCCCCATCTCTCTGCTTGCAAATAAATAATAAAAAAATAAGTTAGTAACTAACTTGTGCTTAGAGGGTTAGGGATATAGCTCAGTTGGTTGAGGGCCTACCTAGCATGCCCAAAGCCCTGGGTTTCATTCCTAGCACTACATAAACCAGGCTCAGTGGCACACACTTGTAATCCTAGCTCTTGAAAGTAGAGAGAAGAGGATCAGAAGCTTCAAGGACACTATTATATAGCAAGTTCAAGGCCAGTCTGTAAAGCAGGACCCTATCTCAAACATACATATATACATACACACATACAAACATACACATGATTAGAATACTTCAGCCATAGCAAGTACCTAAAAGGACTTGCCAGTAATGTTATTTTTATTGCCCAAGACAAATGGATCTCTGTTGGGAAGGAGGACGGATTGATGGAGTTTTGATAGGTAGGAATCATTTTCTGGATCCTGGGAGTGTACGAAAACCTGGCATCTGAGTTTAAGTAATGGCCAGAAACTAAGTTCAGGGCGGACAGAGACTTGGACTGGTTCCATACACCCCAGCCAGGCCTCTTGTGCCCCCCCCCCATGGGATGGAGCACAGTGATGTCTGCCCTGGGCAGTTACAGCTCAGCCAACCATGGGCCTCATTGGCTCAGTTCAACAATGTTTCTCTTTCTTGCTGGGTAAGAGTGAGAGCCAAGAGACTTTCCAAGGAGGCTGCAGGGAGGATCTGGGGAAGGCCAACCACCTAGGAGAGCAGAGGGCTTTGCAAAATCTGTGTAAGAAGCACAGAGGAAAGAGAAGGTCTGGCAGCCTGGTCCTGGAGCGAGGGTGCAGCAGAGGGCAGAGGTTCCTCAGAGGGGAAGGCTGAGTGATAAACTGCTGGGTGACTCGCAGTGGCCAGGCCATCTCTCCACATCTCCAGGGACCTCTAGGAACATCCTTCACTTCGCCTTAGGCTTGGGGATAAATCTGTATTGAAAGGCTGTGCCAAAGTGTTAGCATATCTTGAGCCTGGCACACGCCAGGCACAGAGCCCCCCTCAATCCCCCACCCCCAGAACCATGGAAGCTGTTCCTCAACCTTCATTTCCTGCCTACTTGGACTCTGAAAAAGAGGAGGAGACAGAACTGAAGGGAACTTTTTTGGTTTTTGGTTTTTGAGGTAGGGTCTCACTCTAGCCCAGGCTGACCTAGAACTCACTCTCTATTATCAGGCTGACCTTGAACTCACAGCAGCGATCCTCCTACCTCGGCTGGGATTAAAGGTTTGTGTCACATCCAGCTGGAAGGGAACTTTCTGGGCTTGACAGGATACAAGATGCATGGCTGACAGATGAGAGATGTGCGCAAAAGGCTTCGAAAGTAAAGACAAAAATCCCCTCCATGTAGATCGATATTATCTGTCTTGACTCTATCACTGGGTCATGGATCCAGAACACAGCGCATGTGAGGAGTGAGCTCACAAACTGCTGCCTTTGATCCATTTTTATCTACCCTCGAGAGCATGAGGCCCGGGGCTCCCAGCTTGACCCCTTCCCCAGCCTGGCCTCCCACTTCAGGAGAGCTTTGGTTGTGAAAATGCAGTCCTAGCCAGTACCAGCCACGGCCTCTGCCAGGCCCTGGGGATTAGGATGTGGGGGGCTCCTGCATTCCTTCAGACTACCTTGTCTCCAACCCCAGCCTTTTGGGCTTCTTTAGGCCAGGACCAAGGGCTTCCATAGACCCCAGAGAAGGCCATGTAGGAACCTCAGGTTTTCCTCTCAGACAAGCCCTCTCACTGCCCCTGAGAGGCAGGGAGCACCCCTCCTTAGGCCAGACAGCCCCACCTCCACAGGTGTGGATGGAAGGAGCTACCAGCAGCACAGGTACCAGGTTGCCACCACTCTCTGTCCCCAACAAGCCTCACTCCTCACTGATTATCAGACACAGGTCTACGTCCCTCACCAGGGCTGAGCTGTGTCATGAATCCTGAGAGCCTGGTGCCTGGTAAAGTCTCTGCTAAGAAGTATCTTCAGGGAAGAGACCTTTTTGGAAGCTCTTCTATTCACATTCATTTCTTTCTTCTGTTTTTGGCAGAACTAGTTTATTTTTTTTTAATTTTATTTATTCATTTTCAAGCAGAGAGATGAGAGAGAGAGAGAGAGAGAGAGAGAGAGAGAGAGAGAGAGAGAAAGAGAGCCCATCAGGGCCACCACCTTGTGGGTCTGGCTTATGTGGGTCCTGGGGGATTAAACCCAGGGCCTTAGGCACTGGAGGCAAGTGCCTTAACTGCTGAGCCATCTCTCTAGCCCCAGAACTAGTTTGTTTCTGTCCTGGGACTAGCTGACCTGGGAATCAGAAGTCTTACCCATTTCTCTCTCTGCTTCAGTGGTCCTATGCACATACCTGTGCCAGCCACTGTGGGGCCGGGCCTGTGGACAGCACACGGCTGCAGCCCTTCCCTCTGTTTTCAGAGACAGTGGAGAGGTGGACCAGATCCACAGCCCAAGAGCTGACTTTTCTGTTCCTCTCTGGGGTGATGAGCAGTGGGGACCATGGCACTGAAGAACCACCCAGCACTCAGACTGTTTAAAGGAGCCTCTGAAATCAGAGCTTCTTCATCAGTGACATCAACTCTCACTTGCACAATGACCTTGAGATGGATTCAATCCCCAGAACACCCTCAAAAATTTTAAGATTAAAATAAGCAAACCAAAGTCATGAGCAACTGTAATCCAAGCTGCCTGGGAAACTGAAGCAGAGAGATCAAGAGTTAGAGGCCAAAGCCAGGCATGGTGGCTCATATCACCCACACCCAGGAGGCTGAGGCAGGAGGATAGCTGTGAGTTCAAGGGCGCCAGAGCTGGACTGAGACCCTACCTGGAAAAAACAACAACACAGTTAGAGGCCAGCCTGGGCTACCAAGTGAGTGGAACCTGGGAAATCTGTCTTTCTCTTTTCTTCTTTCTTTTCTTCCTTTCCCTTCCCCTTCCCTAACCTTCCCTTTGCCTTCTTTTCTCCTTCCTCTTCTTCCCCTTCCCGTTCCTTCCCTTCCCTCCCTGTCCTCCCTGCCTTTTTTCTTCCCTTTTCTTCTTCCTTTTCCTTCCCTCTTCCCCTTCTACTTCCCTTCCCTTCCCCTCCTTTCTTCCTTTCCTTCCCTTTCTTTCTGACCAAGTTTTGCTATGTAATCCAGCCAAGCCTCTAACTCTCCATCTTCCTACTGCATAGCCTTCCAAGTGCTGGGATTATAGGACTATCACTATGCCCAGAGGAGACCCTAGGAGAAAAAAAATATATAAAAATTAAATATTTTCTCATTACTAGTAATAAATCATTGCACACTAATATACTTTATTAAATACATTTAAATAAGTTTTGTTTTATTAAATATAATGTATTTGATGAATGTATCAAATATTATTTTATTATAAAACAAAAACATATTTATGAGAAGCACAGCATTGCTTTAGATGTCTACAAATCTCTTGACCGTCATAGTTAAGAGAAGACAGCTGGTTTCTCAGATCTGCCTCTGTACCAACCTGCTATAATGCGCTGTTTTGGTAAAAGAATGTCGGGGAGCTGAGGCAGAAAGACTGCAAGTGGAGACGAGCCTGGGCTATAGAGCAAAACTCTGTCTCAAAAAACAAACAAACAAATAAATAAAAGAGAATAAGAGGGAAATCTGGCTTTGCAAATTTTTACATGAAAAAAGGAGTATTTTGATGGCTTTTTTAGATAATTCTGGGTAGTCTTCTTTGGTAACATACCAAAATTCAACATGTGGCCACTTTTTCCTTCCTTCCTTCCTTTTTATTTTTTAATGTTATTTATTCATGTGTGTGTGTGTGTGACACGTGCCACAGCCTCTTGCTTCTGCAAATGGACACTAGATACCACTTTTTGCACCACCTTTTATATAACTTGAGAATTGAACCCTGGACAGCAGGCGGCTTGTCAGTAAGCACCTTTAACTGCTAAGCCATCTTTCCGCCTTCCTGCCTGCCTGCCTTCTTTCTTTCCTTCCTTCTGAATTCTAGGAACTCACTCTACCACTGAACTACACCAGCAGACCCAGCAGCTGTTTCCAGTGGTTTTTCAGTTTGGTTTCGTATGGGTTTTGGTTTGTGTTTTGAGACAAAGTCTTCTTGTGTAGCCCAGACTGGCCTCAAACTCTCAATCCTCCTACCTCTGCTTCCCTAGTGCTGAACTTAGAAACACATAACCAACACCATTTGGTCCTTTCCTAAAAGTAGCTTGGAATGTAAAATCTGAAACAATGTCAGTGAACTTTTTATGCTCTAACCCAATAAAATACATTAGCCTGTCTTGCATTTTGAATGAATCTTTTATCTATGCATAATTTTACAGCCTTATGCATTAGTCATTTGAAAAATACTGGTCCATGAATTATTAAAAGGTCCCAAGGGTGAGTCCATTTCATATAATGTCAGAAAGCCACATTCATTGCCATCAATACCAACCTTATCAGAAAATCCAGTATTGGGCAACCAACAACACACAGTGGCAGATAAAAGTTCACAAAACTCTAATTTCTGCTTTAAAGCTAAAATTCTATAATTGGCAATAAATATTACCAGTTATTTTTCCTTGAATAAGTGCACTTGTTCATTTTCAAAAAAAAATCATTTAAAAAATATCTAAGTCTGAACCATGGCTTAGTCATTCTTTCAACTAAAAACAAAAAAGTGAAAGTGTATATTTAAAAAATAGTGGTTTTTTTTTCTTAAGATCACCATCTTCCTTTAGTATGCACCAGGAGTATCTGTCTATTTCCTGTTTCATCACATAGGAAAAGAACAAAAAGATCATGGTTAAGGCTTAATAAAATATGTTTCTTACTTTCATAGAACACATTCTTGCAGGTCATGATGGTGCATGTCTATAATCCCAGCACTCAGGAGGTTGATGCAAGAGGATTATAAACTCTTGAGGAAACCTAAGACCCTGTCTCAAAAAAAAAAAAGTGGGGAGAGGGCTGGAGAGATTGCTTAGTGGTTAAGGTGCTTGCCTGCAAAGCCTAACGACCCAAGTTCGATTCCCCAGTGCCCACATAAACCCAGATACACAAGGTTGCACAAGTATCTGGAATTCATTTGCAGTGGCTGGAGGCCCTGGCATGCCCCCTCTGTCTGTCTCTCTTCTATCTCTTTCTGCTTGCAAATAAATATTGTTAAAGGAGGGAGTGGCTGGTGTTGCAGCTCAGTTGGTAGAATCTTGCCCAGCATGCACAAAGCCATGGGTTTGATCCCCAGCATCAAATAAACCAAGTTCACAACTGTAATCCCAGCACTTGGGAGGTAGGAGAAGGATCAGAAATTCAAAGTAACATTGCAGGACATTGAGAAATCAAGCTGGGGCTGATGCCAGAAGCTTTCTCCCTGTTGACAATCAGAGTACTAGAAAGCAATGTGCATTCTGCTGGGGGAGAAAAGTCATCAATGGGTTTAACCAGCAGTGGACCCTGTGAGCTATAGGGCAAAGTGGGCCAGATGGTGCAAGAAGGCATATCTGTTATAAGGGGAAACAACTGCTCTCTGATTGGATTTGGGGCTTCCTTCACAGGAGGGAATTTATGCCTGATACTAAAAGCCTAGTCAAAAGCCCATGCATGGCTGGGGAGGTCAGAAGCCCTTGAGGGAAGCTATTCTACTGTTGTTTGCCTAAATGGATATATTTTGCCCACCAAATTGCCCTCTAAATATTTATGTTTATACCTATATATGAATGTTACCATTGCTTTTGGTTAGAGAAACTTCTATTGATGTCTTTAGGGTTCTAGCACCTTCACAAGTAGCCTAAGTCTGCCCTGGTTAGCCAAATCCTGTGAGGAACAGAAGCTGCTGGTAGTCGGGATCCCAGTCTTGACTATTGCCCACTGGAGTCCTCCCCTCTGCCTCTAATCTCCCCTCCTGGAGTCCCTTGGCACTCCCCAACCCAGGTTATGAGGCCAGGTCAGGACCCCACAGAGGCCTCTGAACTAGACAGTGACTGCCAATTATGAACCACAATGACTCCAAGATGTTCCCAGATGGGAGCATTTGTTCTTCCATGGTGGAACACAGTACCATTCCCCTTGAAATCCTCCAGCCCCCAGGCAAGGCAACTGCCATTCTGAGAGGGCTGGGTACGCAGTTTCCAGGATGTGCCTGACTCCTTGGACCTCCTGTCAGTTCACTCAGGAACAAACTGAGCTCCAGGGAGTCGTGCATCACCACTGCATGACAACAATGTTCCCATACTGGGAGTCACTAACAGCAGAGGCTGAGAAAGGGGACTCCTGGCTGCTGAGGACACAGGCAGGCGACCCAAGCCTGAGCTTTAGCTGATGCCAAACTCTCCTGATCCCAAAGGCCATCACCTAATCTTTTCTGCCCAACATGCAAGCCCCCTTTCCATAAAGGCCTCCTGTTGCAGTCAGCTTCTCCTTGCTACAACAAACATCCAACCAGAAGCAGCTTTAGGAAGAAAGGGTTTATTTTGGCTTACAGACTCAAGCTCCATGATGGCAGGGAAAACGATGGCATGCGCAGAGGCTGGACATCACCTCCTGGTCAGCCTCAGATGGACACCAACAACAAGACAATGTGCCAAACACTGGCAAGGGGAAGCTGGCTATAACACCCATAAGCCCACCCCCAACAACACACTGCCTAGAGGAGGCTCCAATTCCCAAATTGCCATCAGCTGGCAACCTAGCATAGGTCTATGGGGGACACCTGAATCAAATCACCACACCGCCCTAATTCCCTTATTAGACTCACCAGTGTTTGAGCCTTCTTTCATAAGCTAGACAAGATTTCCTCTTGTTTTTTGACTCAAAGTCTCATGTAATCCAGGCTGGTCTTGAACTCATTATTCTGTATAATTGAAGATGACTTTAAAATTCTAACCCTTCTGCTTCTGTCTCCTAAATGTTGGGATTATAGGCATCTGCCACCACACTGGGTTTATACAGTGCTGGCGATGGAACCCAGGGTTTCTGTGCATGCTATCTAAACACTCTACCAACTGAACCACATCCCCAGCTCAACACATTGAAAAGGAACACATTGCCCTGTGGCAGTGATGAAATGAGCATGGAGAATGTAGGGCACATGTATAATGCATTACATACAGGCACATGTATCACACATGCATGTATATGTATATACGAATACGTGTATGGCTGGGTGTTGTGACACATGCCTGTCATCCCAGCACTTGGGAGGCTGAAGCAGGCAGATTGTCTGGTATACACAGTGAGTTCTAAGCTTGAACTACAAGAATGAGACCCTGTCTCAGAAAAAAATACATGCACCTCCTGTGTCTGAAGGAAATCCTTTAGTTCAAGTCAACCTGTTCTAGAAGAGAGCGTGTGCAAGAAGAGAGAGGCCAGAGGCTGGCTAACTCATTGGTTAGTCACCTTGGGGAGGTGAGGTGGGCTATAATAGACAGAGAAGTAGGAGGGAGACTCATGCCCACCATGTTCCCCAACACCAAATAAATAAAGTGGTTTGAATGTCATGGGCCCATAGCCTCAAGCATTTTTCACTAAGCTTCCTTCTTAGTCTCCAGCAGACAGAGCCCTGCTAGAGGAGGTGTACGGCTAGTGGTGGATCTTGAGTCCAGCCTTAAGGTGTGCTCTGAGCCAGCCCCAACCCTGGCTGCTCTTGTTTCTCTGCTGTGTGATGAAGTGTGCCTGCTTCTTCCACCAAGCTTCCCCTGAAATCTGTAAGCCTGAAACAGACTCCAGGCTCCCATGAGCTGCTTCTGGACCCGTGTTTGTCCCAGCAATGAGATGGTAACTACAACGGTAACCACTATGTCTCTACCTCCATTGTCAGCCCTTGTGCTGATTGCCCCTGGACAGTTGCTGTCTGTTCCTGGCTCGAATCCTCTGCACAGTTATCTCAGCAGGCTGTGGCTCATAGTCACCACTCTTGATCCCTTGTTGGGAGACCCTAGGTATTTCAACAGACAGTGGCAGCTGGTGTCCACCCCTCTCTCCCTCCTTATCCAGCAACAGTCCCCATGGAGGTGTGCTTTGGTGAGCCCTCCAAGCTGCTGTGTTTAACCCCTTCCTGTCTAGCATCCATTTAGCCCATCCACACAGCAATCCTTTGGCCCCCGTCCTGTATCCCTATACAGCTGTGACTCTCATTGAGGAAGAGTCAGGGTGGCTTTAGCTAGGGACAATGTGACTCTTAATGAGTTTCCTCCAGGAAGACACCTCTGGCTGAGGCAGGGTCAGAAAAAGCAACAAATGTTGTTCTACCAATGCCACGCGTCCACCAGCCCCATGTCTGCCTGAGAGGCACCCGCCACACTCAATGCCCCCTCTGTTGTGAAATTCCTTGTGAAAAGCCCCTGTGTTGTGGCTCCTGGTTCCAGTGAAGGCTTCAGTACAAGGTCCCATTCATGCAAGGCTCATCCTTCTTGGTCACACAGGCACCCGGCTCCCTGAGTGAAGCCACTGGGTTGCAGGGTGATCTTTCTTGCTGAGAACAAGCACACACTGACTGAAATCCCTTTTTCTTTTTTTTTTCTGGAATTTTTAAATATATATTTATTGTCCATAATGAGTTACATTATTTAGTGGGCCAACAATGAGTTGTTATCCCCAATTCCCCAATGCCCCTCCTCCCCATCCCCAATCAGCTGGATATCCTCCTCCGTGGGTCGGTCGTCTGGATCAGTCCTTGTAGCAGGGGACCATGGATATCCTAGTACTCAGCCTGGTTCTCCTGACACAAGTGTGTTGTTACTGAGGGGTGCCATGCCTCTGGATATTCTCCCCCACCACAGCTCTCACAATCTTTCCGCCCCCTCTTCCGCTCAGTTCCCTGAGTCGTGGTGGGTGAGTATTAAGGCTGCTTTAATGTTGTGAGCTTAGGGGTCTTTGTGTCAAAAATCGTTGGTTTCTGTCTCACTGGCTTATCCTGTGTTGATTGAATGGCTGTGGCTGTGGGTCCCTTGTTCGCCCCATCATTCTCTGCGGGGTTCCATATGGATCCTCCACGATATGACTGTGGTGGCTCCTCTCTTGCCAGAATCTCAGGTATCAGCCTACAGTCGGTTGGTAGGGTTAGATGGGCCCCAGCTCTCTCGCTGCATCCTGAAAAATACAAACACAATCTCCATCGGAGAGTGAGATCAGTGTAGGTTAACAAATATACTCAATTCTGGATTACCTAGATTCTATTTTTAGTAGCCTCCCTATTTGGCCGAATTTAAAAGCTGTTGATTGTCTCCCCCAGGCCCAGGCGCCTCCATTGCACAAGTGCTCCTTTCTTGGTTCGCTGTTCTCTCCCAGTAGGAGGTATGGTCAGCCTGTTCATGGCCACAGACTGTGTTTCATGCCAATGGTCTCTGTTTACTCCAGCTGTCATTGATCAGCTTCCCCTGGCAGCTTGTGCAGTGCCTTCCAGCACTGTACTAACTGGCATCTGGGGGCTGGATTCCATTCCGGACCTTGAAGGGTCTCTCAATGCTGATCGATGGCATTCTGTGGTTTCTTCAGCAACAGGGCTTTGCCTCAGGCCTGGGGAGGGCATTCAAGGGCTTTGACAGAATTCTGTCTTGTTTTTGGAACCTCATGGGTCACTTTGGTCAACAGCTCAGTGAGGGAAGGTGAAATCCCTTTTTCTACCCTAGAGGCTTCCTGGGAAATCCTGACACGGGAGCAAAGCATCAGGCCCAACAATCCACCAGTCAGCAGGTCTTTGGGGTCATTGTCCAAGTTCCTGACTGACATGAACTGTCCATTGCTGGATTCATACTGCAAACAAAACATACAGGGAAGAAAAAGAACATTTTTTTCTCTCTCTTGATGAGTTGAGGGAAAAATAAAGAGCTTGCTTAAAGATGGCTATGTCTGGGGACAGAATGGAATTGGTTCTGAGGAAAGGAACAGCTAGCCAGCAACTACTTATTTTCTGTAGTTCTCAGAGGGAAGTGAGGGGCCTGCACACACAAAAAAAGTTCTACCACTGAGCTACCCTCCTAACCCCGATGACTCACTTTGATACCCAAGCAGCTTGGAGAGTCCTAGGCTATTTGGGTGACTATGTCCCCCTGAAAAATTCAGCACTGGTTCTCAAATCTTGAGCATGCATTAGAATCATCGGGAAGGTTTATTAAAA
>PVHP010029950.1:0-22035 GCA_004024765.1 Zapus hudsonius
GCTGTCCCCTGAGATAAGATAAGCAGTTCAAAGCCTAACTTATTCCAACTGCAAATAACAAACCTAAACAATAAGGTTTCATTTCCTCTGCTAACATCACCATTCTCTCACAGATCTTGCTTCCTATGCTTCTACCTCTGATTTTTCTCTATATAAGAAACTGTTATCTATCCAATAAATGAGAACTGCCCACTGCCGCGTTCTCCCGAGAGTCTCATCTCTCGTCGGCTCACGGCTGTTCCAAGCCACTGCTCACCCAGCTCCCGTGGGTGAACGGGGAGTTGATGCGTGCTGCAACCCCCTAAGTAACCCACGGACCCAGAGGAGAGGGCTCTGAGTATCACATTGTAATGTCTGCAGGAAGCAGCCACTGAGGGTACAAGTGTTCCTTCACTTATAAAATGCCCTTGCAATCTAGTTTGGGAGTTGAGGGTACTATGTGACTTTGTCACTGGATTATTTGTCAAGGGTCCCAAGGGTAAATCTCACAAAGGGAACCAGTGTGGCCAGCAGAACTCTAGGCAGAAGACCTGAAAGACTCTCTGAAAATCTGTTTTAAAATTTAAAGCTAGATGGAAAAAAGTAGAGATTTCAAATTTGATTTAAAAACTGTTGAGAAAAAGCCATGCTTCTAATTTTATCCCAAAAATACACTTTTTTTCTGTGTTCTACTAGCAGTGGCACTGAGTTGGCATCTTAAAACCTTAAAATGTGATTTAATTAAGCGGTGTCTTAAAAGCATAAAGCAGCATCCGGATGTCTAGCTTGTTGAAGCACAGATCCCTTTCACCTTGACGAGGAGCAAGTAAGCTTCCGGGCTTTCCACAGGGAGGTATGTTCGCGGAGACAGAAGATGGAGGAATAGCAGCACATTTCCTTGGACATTTCCAGAGAAATCCTTCAGTCTGTGACAGAGGAGGGTTGGAGCAAACAGACTGATGTCGAAGCCTTAATTTTAAATGTTTGTTTGAAAGTACTTCTTCTATGGTCTGAAAATGGTTTGTCCCTGAGGTTCATGTGCTAGAAGCTTGGTCCCCAATATAATGGTGTTGAAAAGTGATAAGCTCTCTGACAGGTGGGAGCCTAGAAAGCAACTGGACTGTGAATTAACTCTATCCAGGAGAGAATCAGGTCTCACAGAAGTGCATTGGTTCCCTCAAGAGTGAGTTGAGGGCTGGAGAGATGGCTCAGCAGGTTGGCAGCCCAGGTTCGATTCCTCAGTACCCACATAAAGCCAGATGCACAAGGTGGAGCAGGCATCTGGAGTTCATCTGCAGTTGCTAGAGGCCCTGGTGTGTCCATTATCTCTCTCCTTCACTATCTGCCTCTTTCATTCTCTCTCTCTCTCTCTTTCTCACATAAATAAATTAATAAAATAAAATAAAAAACAAGATATAGATAATGTGATCCTGAATGGGCAAAATCAATTTCTGCATATGTATATTGCTGTAAATATACATACTCAAATAGAAGAAACCCAAAAGTGAAATATATAAAATGCTTTCAAATTTGTATTTTATCAGTATTTTGTATTTTTCATATTCATTAGTGAAGATATAGCTCTCTAAAATTCTATATAGAAACAAAGAATTATACAATGATTGTAACTGAAACTGATCTTTGGCAAAAGGAATGAAGTTTAGGGTCACTAAAGATAGTGAAGACCAACACCCAAAGGTTTGGAGCCTGGGTGTCTCAGTAAGGAGATGATGAAATATTTCCCAAGACTTCCAAGTGATTCATAATCTCTGGATCAACTCTGATAGTGAAACTTGCTTGGGTCAGACTTTTAATTTATCACACTCGAGAACAAGCTTGTGCAAGTAGCTTCATAGATTCTCTGTTGGCCTTTGTGATTTGAGGGCAGGACAGCTTGAGGCTCTCTGAGGTATAGGAAGGACTGTTTCCCAGGTGGTGTGGGCTCCCTAGGGCCTCTGACAGCATCCTTCTTTCTTTATAGTCCACAGGCTTCTCTTCTGTTGGGATAGTTCTTCTGCATATCCCCTCTCTCCTTTCTTCTATAGTTAAGAATATAAACCAAAGCATAGGACTGGGAAGTAAAATGAACATTGTTTCACATGGCTAATTTTTTTTTAAGGTAGGGTCTTGCTCTGGCCCAGGCTTACCTGGAATTCACTATGTAGTCTCGGCTGGCCTTGAACTCACAACGATCCTCCTGCCTCTGCCTCCTGAGTGCTACATGACTGATTTTTATACTGCTTGTGGCTAAAACTCCTTTATTTTTCTTTTTATTTTTTAAAAAATATTTTATTTATCCATTTTCAAGCAGAGAGATACAATGAGAGAGAGAGAGAGAGAGAGAGAGAGAGAGAGAGAGAGAGAGAGAGAGAGAGAGAGAGAAAGAACCAGGGCCACCACCTTGTGGGTCTGGCTTATGTGGGTCCTGGGGAATTGAACCCGGGGCCTTAGGCACTGGAGACAAGTGTCCTAACCGCTGAGCCATCTCTCCAGCCCTAAAACTCCTTTATATGAGGCTGTGTTCTTCACCAAAGGGCCAGAAGGGCCACTTGCAGCTTCTGCTCAGGATTGCTTTCTGTCCATTTCAGAACACCCCCATTGGACTGGATAATACAGAAGGCAGATGCTTTTCTTGCTCGTAAGGACAACTGAAGATTTGATTTTACTACTAACTTGTATCATTAGCAGTTTAAAATTTTATTTCGGTGAGAATAAGAAATTAATCTGTAGGGATGGCCAAATTTCCACATTTTGCATTGAAACTGACTTGTGGTTCAAAGGTGTCAGTTCCTGCCCCACCCCCACCCAGACCCTCTTTCATTTCATTTGTTTCTAATTCTTCACCTACTACACAATGCAATCTTGGGTGCTTCTGGCAACTACGTTTTATTAGTAAGGAATGGAGCTTTGTTATTAGATTGCATTTTATTTCCTTCAGCTCAATGTGCACCTGATATTGGAGGGCTCTCCCTATGGGTTGAAATCGAGAGATACTGAGAGGGATGTGGTTTTATTATTTTGGGGGGCCCCATGTGCAGCTGGATGAGAAACTTGAGGTTGCACAAGCTGAAGGACAGGGGAAATTGCCCCATTCTGACTGGTAGAGGCCAGTGTCCATGCATCCAGAACACCCCTTTGGCTAGCATCATAGACTGGTCAGGGCAGCCGGCATTTGACTGTGTCTGCTCCATGCTATCAGAAGGCACTTAGCACAGCGATCCTGGCCACTTCACACAGTGGGTCCAGTTCACCTTCACCTCCTAGAGAAATAGATAAAATATTTTGGTCAGCTTTACATACAGCTTTATGTCATATTAAATATACCTTGTGTGAATGGTTAGGTTTTGTATCTTGGATGGGTCTCTGAGGATGTTCACAGGAAGGCAGCCTCTCAGTAGGGGGCAGGATGTAAGGAAGCTCAGGGAAGCTAGAAATGAACATCCCTTCCTGGGAGGGCAGTGCAGGAAGGAAATTCCAAAGACTCAGGAAGTCAACTAGTCTGGGATAGGGTTGCAAGACCCCACCCTGAGGCTATATAAAGGGGGAGAAAATCTCTCCCCACCTTCCGCCCTGCCTATTTGCTGTTCTGTATGTTTTTCTGGTGATGGGTTTCTCTCTTCCTCTGGATCTGTAGCTTCAACAAATCCTTTCCTCCCATAAACTGTGTCTGGTTTAGAGATTCATCCCAGCAGCGTGTGAGCTGACTACAACACCTTGCTTTTCTCATGAGTACATTTTTAAAGGCTACAGATATGTAAAATGTTAGCTAACAGAGTCTCAGTGTATTGACAAAGCTCTTACTTCCAAGCACCAAGCGCTAGGCACCGTGCCAACTGGCAAGGCCAGAGCCCTCCAGGGCCCATTGCTGATAATACCATATACTCTAGGTACACCAATTCTAATTGTCTTGACAAGTATAGCTAGAATAAACAAATGGAACGAAAATCACTTTGAAAGAAAACAATGAAACACACACTATTAAACTCCAAGTACATTTGAAGCCAGAGCTTAATGAAGCCAGGAGTGGGCTGTGGGGTAGAATGGTCTCCTTCATGTAACACAGGATACTGGGCTCTTAGTGTACTTTGAAAGGCAGAAAGTAACCCAGTTTTCATGCAGGCATGATACACTGACCATTTCAGCTAGAAATGGGGATCCTTCTCAGAGGAAGCTGAGAACTGGGTGAAGACCTCTTGATCTTACCAAACTCCAAGTCCAGAATGTCACACCGGAAGACCGTTTCTTCATTTACCACAAGTTCCACCACATTCCAGTCTTCTATCTTCTCTAGGAAGACTTGATGCCCATCACTGGTCAACGCAACTGGAAAACAAAGCTGTCAGTGATATGGGACAGACGCCAGATTAGCCTGAGATACCTATGCCCTCATGGATGCCAGCTGCTTGTCTCCTCCCTGGTGCTCATGGCCATACACCCTGGTGGCATTGATCTGACACTAGCCCTTGTCCCCTCCACAGCCAGAAACCTGAGAGTTACAGGTCTTAATTTTAAGCCCAGAGGATCTGTTAGTGACCTTTCTGTAGGAAATGGCCGTTAGGCTTTCTACAGGTTTAATTTCATAGAGACAGAGCTCCATGTTCTGGATCAGCCACAGAAAATATGCTTGCTTTAATCTCTCTTCTCTCTGCATGCTGAGGATTGAGCCTAGGCCTTGAGCATCCTAGGCAAGTTCTCTACCACCTAGGTTCAACCTCTTGTGAGAATGCCATAGGCTGAGGTTTAGGAGAATGACAGGCCTTGGGAGCCAACATGGTTTCCCTCAGCATCCTTAGTATGCTCCCTCTGTAGCAGCTGTTTGTTTTTTTAATATTTATTTATCTGCAAGGAGAGAAAGAGAGAGAGTGAATGAGAGAGAGAAAGAGAGAGGAGAGAGAGAAACAGAAAGAGAGAAAGAGAGAGAATGGGTGCACCAGGACCTCCTGTTACTGTAACAAACTCCAGATGTGCCACACTGTGCATCTGAGTTCACATGGGTACTGGGGAATCGAACTCATGCCATCAGGCCTTGAAAGCAAGTGCCTTAACCACTGAACTACCTCTCCACCTCCATAGCACCTGTTTTTGAGTTGGTGTGCTGACCACTTTTGGCAGTCTGCACATGCTGGAGAGAAAAGGAAGAGAAATCAGACGGGGCACCTTTTTTTTTTAAGTCTTGGCATTCCAATCAGTCTCAGGTAGGGAAAGCAATTATGTGAGTTAATTGCAATTAATTACAGAGACAATTGCTGTTTCAAAGTGTTGGTGTGCCCACTTCTTCATCTTCCAATCAGTTCAAGAACCTCCATTCCCCACTGTGAGCATTTTAATTGTGTGATTTTAATTTCACTTCTGAAAAGAAACTCGAGAAATACTTAGTGAGGGTCTCCATTAACAAGATAGTGCTCTGGAGGCACCTGATGGTGGCCCTAATTGACCTGCCTTAGCTAATGCCTCTCTTGAAAGATCCCCTGCATCGTTTTCTTTGGCATATTTATGTTATTGTATACTGTTTAAGTGTCTTGTTCTCAAACATCTTTGAAGAAGACACTCAGTTTGGACATGTCTAATGAAGTAGTCCAGCTGATTTGGGGTGACAGTTGATAATCTAGGGAAACATGCAGGGATTTCTGGGCTCACCCCACCTTCTGAAGTGTCTTCTCTCTGTAGGAAGCTGCTACAGGTGGGGTGGTGCAGCTTGACCTGTAGGACCTTTGGTTTTGCATGGTCTAAAGATGCTCCCAGGGAGTGGACTGCAATTTGATGGGGACCACTCAGAAACAAAGCTGCTTTCCTTTCCCCATCCCACCCAGCTGCTGCTCACTGACCCCTGAAACCAGCTCTCTAAGGCCCCAGGGGCTCTGCAAAGAACGAGGCCTGAGCAGAGTGGGGTTTACCCACAGGAGATCTGATGTGAGCACCCCTTTAGCCTGCCTGCCTATGTCCAATGCCCTATAAGGCCCACATGACTGATTGATGCTTGGGTCACATGGCAAAGTGTAGCTGAGAAAATAATTTGATCCATGAACTAAGTCAGTTAAGTTGAGGGATGTTGAGTTGTGAGGGTCCCCCTGCTCTGTGAGCTAGTGAAGCTGGTAGGAAAGGATCCTCCCTTTGTCTCTGCAGGTTATAGGAAAGCTTTCAAGCTATTTAGGGACAGGTGTCTTCTGACTAGCTTCACTCCAGCCCCTCCTGCAAGTGCCTGGGATCAATACAGCTCCCTGAAGGCAGAAGTCAGAAGATGCTGGTTACCACCAACTTCCCTTGTGGTGCAATGGCCTGTCTGATTGTCATTCCTTTGGTCTCCAGCCATCATCTCCTTCCTATCAGTCCTGGAGGCCCCGAGGCTGGCTGTGGTGTGGCTAATGCAGGTTTAAGGGATGAGAGAGAAACCCTGGATTTCCTGCAGCTCATTCCAAATGCCAGTGCTCTACATGGAGGAGCTATGGCTTCCTCTGCGCTGAGGCGGGTTGTCTATTCAAAGAAAGGTCAGATGAATAAGCACTCTGAAACAAAGCCTGTGCACAGGCAGTGGCTAACCTCCAGCATAAATCACCCAGAAGCTGTAAGGCCACCCGCAGAATGCCCACCTCTTTGAAGTGGCACCTCATTCCTCATGGGGAATCTGGATGAAGTGAAGGGACACGGGAGAGGCGGAATTGTGCACCATCTGTGGATGATTTAAATGCTGCTGGCTAGAAAGTCAGGTATCCAGACAGATTGCCTTGCCTCTTCTAAGTGCAGACATGATGCCAATGGCCATTAATGAGCGAGCTAATGTGTTGCTGGGGATGGGAGGATGGCACTCGGTGCTAGATAAAGATGGGTTCTATTTTTTAAGGGGAAGCTACAGTTCCTTCCAATTCTTTTGAGGAATTCCTTTGAGGGGTTCTTTTGGCGAATTTAGGGACAGCAAGCAAGGGACAGCCATGGCCATGGCCATTACTTAGAACTCTGTTAGGCGCTAATTTTGTGGAGACATTTTTGCTATGCCAGCTTATCATTCATGGATAATAAAGACAGAACAAGAGCTTTCAGATTGCTTAAGGCATGGTAAATTCAAAAAAGTTTAGGCATTCACTTTACAAGTGATTTACAACAAGCTTCTAACAATAGAATCTAGCCAATTCAGGAATGTGTATCTCAATTAACCTATACAGATCTCACTGTCCGATGGAGATTCTGTTTGTAGTTTTCAGAAAGCTCCAAGAGAGCTGTGGCTCTTCCAGCCCTACCAATAAGCCACAGGCCGATAGCTGTCTTCCCGGCAAGAGATGAGCCACCCCAGATCTACCGTGGAGGATCCACATGGAACTACCGTGGAGGATCCACATGGAACTACCGTGGAGGATCCACATGGAACCCCGAAGGCAGTGATAGGATAAGCAAGAGACCTATAACCACAGCCAATCAGTCAACCCAGGAAGAGCCAGCTAGACAGACACAAACGATTTTAAACACAACCTCAAGCTGAAGTACAGAGGCCCCTAAGGCCTCAACAATAAAGCAGCCTTCATACTCAACCACCATGACTCAGGGAACTGAGTGGAAGAGGGGGTGGAAAGACTGTAAGAGATATGGTGGGGGAGAATATCCAGAGACATGCCCCCGCTCAGTAACAATATACAAAGGGGGGGTGGAACCAGGTTGACTCCTAGGCTATTCACAACCCCCTACCCCATGGACTGATCCAGACTGCCCACGGAGGAGGAAATCCAACTGATCCAGGACAGGGAAGAGGGAAATAGGGGAACTGGAGACATCAACACATTATTCTCTTATTAAGTGTATCTAATTATGGATAATTAAAAAAAAAGATCCAAAGACAGCAGGGTTTCAGGAAATTTCAGGAAATGACAAAAGGCTACACTTTTTTTTTTTGTTGTTTTTTTTCAAGGTAGGGTCTCACTCTAATCCAGGCTGACCTGGAATTCACTATGTAGTCTCAGGGTGGCCTTGAACTCACAGCAATCCCCCTACCTCTGCCTCCCGAGTGCTGGGATTAAAGGTGTGCGCCACCACGTCCAGAAAAAGGTTACACTTTTTAAAAGTCATACATAGAACTGAGATGTAGATTTTATAGATTGAGGGCTTGCAAGTAGATCTGTAATGCCCGCATTGGGTCTAAAGTGGGTGGGGGATCGAGAGAGGGAGTGAATGTTACTGCTTTGCTGTTACTAACACCCTGGCCTTTGTTGAAGGCCCTCAGTAAATGCTGCAGCTGGCATTAGATGAGCTACCACGCGTGGGTGTTCAGCGCTTACTTTACAAATCAGCCACCCGCTGACACCTTGAAATCCTCGTCTCTTTCAGTCATCAAAATGACCCTTTGGATTTTCTCAAAACCTTCTGTCCTCTCCTGCCCCAAGGGGGACTAGCTGCCTGGGCCTTGACTCTGCTCGCAGACTGTACAACCTGCCCCAACATCAGAAGCCACCCGCACATTCAATGGCTCACCAATTTCCCCCCACCTACCTCTGACCCATCTCCTGATTTATCTCCTTTTCTCTCCTTCCCCTTCTTCCTTCCTTTCATCTTTATTTCCCACCTCTCTCCTTCTCATCTTTCCTCTCTCCCTCCCTTCCATCCTCTTCCCCTTCCTCCTTTCCTTCTTCTGTTTCTCTCTGCCTCTGTCTCTCTCTCTGTATCTCTCTCTCTGTATCTCTCTTGATAGGACCTCCAGGCTGGAAGGCTGGAATTACAGATATGTACAATCGTTTCTGGCTCCCTCTTTGTTTCTTGAAACATTTTTTCTGGGGAAAAAAAAAAGAAAAAAACCTTTCTTCTAAAATTTTACTAGATTTTAAGTGTAACATACAGAATCATGATGTTTTAAACTTAGAAATTACATATTATGAAGAAAATTTTAAAAAGCTCCCCACAATTCTTCCCCACTTCCCTGTTCTAGTGGGTGTGCGCTGTTTCAATGGAAGAGGAATCATGGTGAACATGAGTTCAGGGACACGCTCAACACTACATGGTAGCAAGCCAGGCTGGCAGACACAAGGTTGCTGCTGCATTGATTTCAGATGTGATCAGGTGCGTTCAGTATGGCATGGCCATACACCATGTTGTATTTCAAATGAATCGTGTGCTGCAGTTTATTTAGCCATTGCTGTTTCTAGTTATTTCCAATTCTTGCTCTAAGAATATTGCAGGAAACATGCATGGCACAGCTTCTGTGTATTTATGAATTGTTTTAAATGAAGAAGATACTTGGAAATGGAATCAATGGATTCTATCTAGGTCCTTTCAAGTTATACTCTAAGATTCCTGTCCAATTTGTCTTCCCCCTAAGTATGTATGAGAATATATTCTCTGCGTTCTTCATCAGCCATGAATTCATCTCTCTCTAGAGAGAAAACTGCTCAACAGTTTGGGAGCTCTTTCTTCTTGAAGCCCTTATTCACATGACTCCTTATTGTCTCTCACTTCTGTCTCACTTGATCTCTGGCCTCCCCCTAGCACAGAGGCAGACCTTCAACATCTGTCATCTGCCTGGCTTCCTCCACACTGCTCCAGCATGTGGCTCTAGGCAGGCTGACTGACTTAACTAACATCTGTCAGTCCTTTCCATTGTGCAGCTACATCATCCAGCTTGAAACCGGCCCTGCTGAGTGAGGAGAGAGTCTCCTAAGACCCAAGAGGTTAAAGAAACATCCAACACTCAGGGAGCCCAGAAAGTTGCTATCCAAATCTGAGGTTACAAAGGAAGTAATTGTCGTGGGGCAGGGGAGACACATCAGTAAAGCTGCCTCTAATTTGGACAGGGAGCTCTAAGGATGCGGCTTTCCCTAGTCAACCTCCATGCTGGGTGGGCTTTCCTGGGATAGAGTTACTTGCCTTTGACTCATCCACAATCCTGTAAGTAGCCCAATTAAACTAATTGGTTGGCCAAGCTAGACAAGAGGAATTGTTTTTTTTTTTTTTTTTTTGGTCTCTCTGGTTGGTACCCTATCTGGGGTGAGTAGACAGTTGTTCACATCTGCCAAGCACAAGAGTACAACACTTTCTTTCAGTATTCCAGGCATGGTTCTATGCACCGGGACCCAGAAGAGAGAACAGATAGGAATCTCTGAAGTACATACACCCAAGTTGTGGGAATTGTTGACCTGAGTTGCCACCCCCATTAGAGTAGGGGAGGGGCCATGAGACAGAGACACAGAAAGCAAGAGACTTTAAGGGGAAGGAGTCAGGCAGGCTTGGAAAAGGGAGATACAGACTAATGAAGTCTAGCCTTGGTCAGGAATCTCAGCTCATATCGTCACATCCTAAGAAGTTGGTGGATCAGGGCGAGAGTGTAACCCTGGCCATAGCAGCAAAGACCAAAATGCTCAGAGAGGCCTAGGTAGGTGCTGGGAGCCCTAGGTCAGCAGGGAGGCCTGACATGGCCCAGCAGGGAGGGAGTGATCCTAATAGTAAGCAGATAGTACCATTAGGCTCAGAATGCCCTTGACAGGGAGAGGCCAGGAGCCTCAAATGAAGGTGGGACAGGAGCCCTAAGTCAGTGGGGAGGCCCAGAATGGACCTCAAAGTCTAGGAGGCCCAGCCTTGAAGATGGAGCCCATGTTTCTGCTATGGGCCTTCATCCTTAATTCCAGGGAGTGCAGAGCACATCTCATTTGCAAATTCTTGTTTGTCCCCTAATTTTATTTTCATTTTAATAAAATATTTTTATTAAAATATTTTTACTTTTTTCTTTGACATTTTCATATATACATATTATAATTTGTCATGTCTTATTCCCTTCCCGCTCCCACTGAACCCCTTATTCTCTCATGTCATACTAGTGGGTACATCATTGAAGACAACGAATTCCCCTCCCTCAGCAACACTGACTACCAGGGAGGAATGAGGGCTCAAAAGCCCCTCTCATAACTGTGCTGGAATGGGGACTGGCCCTACCTTGTGCAGGTCTTGTGTAGGGAAGCACAACTTCTCTCCAGCTTTTACATTGTTTTTGCCTCCACTTCCATGATGGTCCCTGAGCCGTGGGGAGGATGATATAGGACTGAGCACTGAGCAGTCACTTATGCTAAGCACTTTGATCAGTTATGAGATTTTGCCCTTTCTAACTCATCTGGGGCTTCCTGAAGGACAGACACAGGGCACTTGTCTTTCTTTGCCTGACTTGGAACTTACAAGTTTCAAGAAACTTAGAGTCAGGTCAATTGTAGTAGGGTAGAAGAACCACAGGTAGTACTCAAAAATATTGTAAGGAAAATGACAGACAATTGCCTGGGAAAAAGATTACAGTTGAGACATGCAATTCAGCTCTCAACCCTAAAAGAGGAGTCAGAGACAGACACTGATTAACCTGGGAAAGTCAGGGCGTTCGCAGTGCTGGGATGCTGCTTAGGGCAAGGCTGGTCATAGGCTGGTGGAAGCAGAAGGCAGTGGCTGAGGAAAACAGTGAACAGACTGGCTAAATAGCGAAGCATCCATGGCAGTTGCATAAAGAGTTTTTGCTTCATGCTAAAATTTTTGTCATTCAAGAAAACCAGTCAGAACATTGACTGCAAACAAGCCAAACCTTCAAAACTCAGTCAGAGGAAACTGAGGAAGGAGGAAAATCTCAGTTCTGGAGAGAACACATTAGGATACTTGAGTGTCCAATTTTAAAAAAATTGAGAGTTGTGCAAAGAAACAAGAAATATGACTCAGTAAAAAAAAAACTATGAATTACAGAACTGCATGAGAATTTTGGACACTTACTTTAAATCAACTACCTAAAAGAGATATTTTTTAAGTCTCTCCAGCCCTTACTTTTTAAGAACTTTTTATTGACAACCTCCATATATGCACACAATGTATGCTGACCATAATCCTCTCCCCCCACCCTCCTCTGTCCCTTCTCCCTCTACCTCTCCACTGATCTCCTCTTCTTTCCAACTTTTATTTATTTTGCCCTCATATCATGCAGGTTGTCAGCTATTGTGAAGTCGTAAGTGCAACTGCTACTGTGTGTATTCCAAAGCACTCCTGAACACTCCACTGTCATTTGTTCTCAGTACTTTGATAAGTTGTTTTTAATTAATAAGTAGAAACTCTGCATTACAAGTCATGTGTTGGTACCACTGTTTCCTTCCTCCTTGTCCCAATTTTCCCTGGCAGCTCATGTAGTGCATTCCAGCACTATATGGGCAACCATCTGAGAACTGGCTTCCTTCCAGATTTCTGTTGGGTCTTTCAATGTGGTGCTGTGTGGTGGCAGTCTGTGGTGTCTTCAGCAATAGGGTCTTATCTTTTATCTCAGGTGAGTAATCAAGTGCTTTGACTGACAACTGTATTGTTTTGAGGACCTAGTAGGTCTCTCCAATCAAGAGCTCAATGTGGATAGTAATTGATTTCTGGCACTGGGAGTTATAAACCAGAGCCGATTGTATTAGGGTCAGATTTCATCCCACCCTCTTCAGGGCCCTTCTTACCAGATGTTACCCCCATATTCCTCTGGAGGGTTATATCTTTTAGCCTACTGACCAGGAGTAAGAATTCTATGGTACCAATTCATTTTGGATTTAGTTTTGTGTAATTTACCCCCATTCTACCATTCCCTCCCCAACCCCTTTCATCCCCATTGTCTGTCTCTCCATTTGCATGTAAGGCTTGCTTACCATTCAAGCTTAACCTGATTAGGAACTGCAGCTGAGTGAAAATGTGCATTTGCCTTTCTGTTCCTGTATAAGTTCACTGAGTATGATCGGTTCCAAGTCCATTGACTTTCCTTCAATTTTTGTTATGTCATTTTTCCTTACTGCTGAGTAGAATTCCATTGTGTATATGTACCACAACTTTGATATGCATTCATCCAGCGATGGGCATCTGGGTTGATTTCAATTCTTAGCTATTGTGAATTGAGCAGCTATAAACATGGTTGAGCAGATGTCTCTATATTAAAGAGAGGAGCCTGTAGGGTAGATGCTCAGTAGAGGGATAGCTGGGTCATCAGCTGTTATCTATTTTCATTTTTTTCAGGAGCCTACACACTGATTTCCATAGTGGTTGCACAAGTTTGCACTCCCACCAGAAATGAATGAGGGTTGTCTGTGTTCTCCCCTCCCCCCACTGGCCACATTCTCACCAACATCTATTGTTTAATTTTTTTTAATGATTGCCATTCTAGCTGGAGTAAGGTGGAATCTCATAGTTGTTTTTGTTTGCATTTCCCTGATGATTAAAGATGTTGAACATTTTCTTAAATGAGAATTAGCCATTTGTATTTCTTCCTTTGTGAATTCCTTAATCAGTTCACTGCCCCATTTTTTGAGTGGATTGTATGATTTTACTACCCAATTTTTTTTTTAGTGTTTTGTAGGTTCTAGATATTAGGCCTCTGTCCGTGGTATAGCTTCACCAGCTGGTGAAGATTTTCTCCTAATCTACTGGTGGTATGTTGGCTCTGTTTATGGTATGCTTGTTTGTACAGAAGCTTTTTAGCTTGATGAGATTCCACCTGTTGAGTGATTGTTGAATTTCCCCATGAGTCCCTCCTATTTTTTTCTTCCAGGTTTTTAAGAGTCTTTTGGGTCTTATATTGAGTTGATTTTTTTACATAGTTAGAGTAGTGGGTATAGTTTCTTTTCTTTTTTTTTACATATATTTATCCAATTTGTGCAGCACTGTTTATTGAAGATTCTGTCTTTTCTCCATTGTACATTGTTGGTGCCTTTGTTACTTGAACTGAGAGCTGGATCTTCAATTCTGTTCCATTGGTTTTTATGCCAGTACCATGCTGCTTTGTTACTATGGCTTTATAGTATAGCTTTAGATCAGGTATGGTGATATTTCCTGAGGTATTTATTTTGCTGAGGAAATTTTTGGATATCTAGGGCCTTCTCCCATTCCAAATGAATTTTGAGATTTTTTTTCCATCCCTGCAAAGAACGATGCTGGGATTTTTATTGATATTACATCAAATCCCTATATTGTTTTTGCTCGAACTACCATTTTTCACAAAAGTAATTCTACCTATCCAGGAGCATGGAAGATCTTTCCATCTTTTCATGCCCTCCTAAATTTCCTTTTTGAGTGTTTTTATTTATTTTTTATTTTTTTATTTTTTGTTTTTTTGAGGTAGGGTCTCACTCTAGTCCAAGCTGACCTGGAATTCACTATGTAGTCTCAGGGAGGCCTTGAACTCACGGCAATCCTCTTACCTCTGCCTCCCGAGTGCTGGGATTAAAGGCGTGCACCACCACGCCCGGCTCTTGAGTGTTTTTATGTTTTCATTATATAAGTTTTTTACATAACTCCAAGCAGAATACTTCAAAGAAATTCTGTGCTCCACTAAGACACACTATAGAACACTTTCAAAAGTCCAAGACAGAGAAATTGAGAGGAGAGGAGAGAAAGGAAAGAGAGATATTGAGAGAAAGAAAGAGAGAGAAAGAGAGAGAGAGAGAATGTGACACTTCATGTATAAGATAACCTCAATAAAATTAACAGCTGATTTTTCATCAGAAGCCACAGAGACTAGAAGGCAGTGAGATGACATATTGATTATACTGAAAACAAACTAAAAACATCCTGTTGAACTGTGCAGAGTTCTCCAAAGAAATATAATCAGTGGGAGACAGAATGGGACTACATTTTGATGAACATCTTGATCACTACATCTTGATGAAGTTTGAAAATGTCAAAAGTATATTTAATACACGTAAGCTGCCAAACAAGAAATATTATTGCTTACCAACAAAGTACCATTAGAGTGTCCTGTGTTTCCTCACAGACATATGATAAACTGGAGCTGTGATTCCCTGCACTTTCCAGCATCACAAGAGAATACCATGCCACATGTCATTAGCCCAAGAGAAGATCAACATTCAAAATCTGAAGTAGTTTCTACAAAATGCATATTGTTCCTATGACATTGTAAAGTCAAACAGTTGCCAGTGAAACCATCATAAGTTGGTGCTGTGTGAAGAGAGAGAGAAGAAGAAAGGAGAGGAGAGGAAAAAAGAGGAGGGGAAGAGACTCAAAACTCATCAAAGCAGAAATTCAGAGGACAAAGAGCTTAACACTAACGGAGACTTAGAACACACCCTCTAAGGCTCAAGGAACATTGTGGAAGAGGAGGGAGAAATATTGCAAGAGCCACAGAGTGGGAAGGAGTATCCTGAGGCATTATCCTCCTCTTCCACCCCCAGAGACTGACTGGTGCATTCATGACCCCACAGTGAATGCCAATAATCCCACTGAGGAGGGCCCCCAGTAGAATGGGACAGGGGAGAAGGAAGATGAGAGTAACATGATGGAACTATGACCAATATGAAGTATGTTCATATAGAAAAGTTCACAATTAATGATTTTTAAAAAGCTGATGGTATTTGTCACTCATATACCTAGTCTACAAGAAATACTAAAGAGGAACTTCATGCTGATGTGAAGAACATGGACAGTAACAAGAAGCCAAATGAAATTGGGCATAGTGGGAACCACATCTGTCATCCCAGCACTTGGGATGCTGAAGCAAGAGAATTGTGAGTTCAATATCAGCTTGGTCTACCTAGGGAGACCTTGTCCAAAATGAAGGAAGGAAGGAAAGAGAGAAAGAAAGAAAATATTAAATGTTAGAGTTGCCACATGACCAGTAGTTCCACACCTTTGAAACAAAGGGACCCCACCAGATACTTTTCCAAGATTCAAACAGCAGTATTCACAATAGGCAAAAGGTGGAGGAACCCCAAGTGCCCATTAACAGTTAAGTAGATAAAGAAAATCTAGTATGTATGTAACCTGGAATATATTCAGTCATGAAAAGAAATGAAATATTCATACATCTACAACATGGGAACGAACCTTGAAAGTATGCTAAGCAAAATAAGTGACAGAAATATATTTTGTAGTTGGAGACACCAGAAGGTTAACATTTGTGAAGAAATTGAAGAGTTTTTTCCCCCAAGAATGTGGAAGATAAATCAAGATAAAAGAAGGCTAGTGAAAAGTATTAAAGATCAGAAAATTAAAATTGAATGGGGGAAAAATTGAACAGGAGATTGGTCAGATAAAAGCACTTGAATATTGTTAAGGTTATTTTGAATTGTTTGAATTGGGAAGAAAACACAAAGTATGAAAAATGAAAAACTCAATGAAGAATAAAGAGAAGTAGAAAGCAAGAGTGAAGTTTTATTTAAAGAATCTGGAAGAAGGAATGGGTCCTAGTAGTCTTGCTCTCAGTCAAAATCTCCAATGGGAACTCCGGCTTGTGTAACATTGGAGAGCAGGTCAGGCACTCATAGTCCATCAAGGGTGTCCAAACACTCTGAGTCCCATTCTCGATCAAGATGAAAGTTCAGGTCAACATCATGGAGGCAGTCTCATAGACGTTACACTCGGTTCAGATCCCACTCTTACAGGAGACCATCTCAAAGTAGGCCCTATACACCAGAATATTGAAGGCAAAGGAGCCAAAGTTACTCTCCAATGTCTAACCAGAGAAGGCATACTGGCAGCCGGGCAAATCCAGATCCCAACACTTGTCTGGGAGTGTTTGGCCTCAGTATGTATGCAACACACAGAGAGAGATCTTTGTGAAGTATTTCCTCGATATGGACCATTGAGTGGTGTCAATGTGGTTTATGATCAGCAAACTGAATGATCACATGGATTTGCTTTTGTGTATTTTGAGAGAATAGATGATTTCAAGGAGAATATGGAAAGGGCAAATGGAATGGAACTGGATGGTACAAGAATTCATGTGTCATGATTGACATCCTGGGCATCTTCATGGGCAGGCCAACTCACAGTGGTGGTGGCCATGGAGGTGGCAGCAGTAGATATAAGGATTCTTACTATGATAGAGGATATGACATATATGAAGATTATGATTACCAGTCCAGAAGAAGATCACTGTCTCATTATTATAGCTGCTACAGATTATGGTCAAGATCTCATTCCTTCAGTCTAAAATGCTATTGATAACGGAATGGAGAAATAAAGTTAAGGACTTTATTTCCTATTTTTCTTTTTTAATTATGGGTTTCCCCAAGCTCCTAAAACTTCCTAGTCTTTCAAAACGTCCATAGTTTATTTAGCATCTATACTTGGTCAGTTGTGTTGCTGATTTCCACTACTGTTGTTATATTTTTGCAGATGTACTTGTCATTTTGAGTTGATAAACATCTTGAGTAAAAAAGGAAGTCCAAACATATATATATATTTTTTTTACTTATATTAAATATTTAGACTGGGCAAATGCATAGAAAGAAAGTAGATTATGGGCTGGAGAGGTGGCTCAATGGTTAAAGGCTGTTGCTTGCAAAACCTGCTGGTGGCGGGGGCTTCAATTCCCCAGTACCCACATAAAGCCAAATGAAAAAAAGTGGTTCACTTGCAGAGAATGACGGGATGAACAAGGGACCCACAGCCACAGCCATTCAATCAACACAGGATAAGCCAGTGAGACAGAAACCAACAATTCTTGACACAAAAACCCCTAAGCTCAAAACATTAAAGCAGCCTTAATACTCACCCACCACGACTCAGGGAACTGAGCGGAATAGGGGGCGGAAAGATTGTGAAAGCCGTGGTGGGGGAGAATATCAGAGACTTGGCAACCCTCGGTAACAACACACTTGGGTCATGAGAACCCGGCTGAAGACTGGGCTATCCATGGTCCCATACCACAAAGACTGATCCAGACGGCCCACGGAGGAGGATATCCAGCTGACTGGGGATGGGGAGGGGGGGCAATGAGGAATTGGGGATAACAACTCATTGTTGACCCACTAAACAATGTAACTCATTATGGACAATAAAAAAGTGGTTCAATCATCTGGCATTCTCTCTCTCTCTCTCTCTTTCTCTCTCTCTCTCTCTCTTCTCTCTTTCTCTGTCAGCATGCAAATTAGTAAATAAAGTAGACTAGAGGGGACCAGGTTTATGGGTAGGGAATGAAGAGTTACTGCTTGCTGGGTAGGTAAAGAATGATTGCTTAGAATGGTGGAAAGTGTTGGAAATAGAGAAATGATGGTTCTATGACATTGTGAATGTCATTAAAATGTCACCACAGGACCCTGCTGTGAACTACATTGTTCTCCCCTCTCCCAATTTGTACACTGAAGCCTTAATTTCCTTCTGGGGTCCTGGAAGGCAACTAAATTGAAATGAGGACATAGGGTGGGGCATGGTTTGAAAGGATTAATGTCTTTATAAGAAAAGATGCCAGTTTGCTTGCTACCCCACTCCCATCCCCCACCTTCTGAGAGAAAGTGGTCACTAGAAAGGCAGAAAAGAATCCCACCAGAAACTAACTGTCCAGTCATGGACTTCCAGCCCCTAGATGATGAGGTAGTGGTGTTTGGTTATGCCAGCTGAAGCAGACTGATATAAATGCTTATGGATATACTTCAGAAATCTCTCTGTCAACTATTTTCTTAGAGAAAGCAACCTATTTTTTTTCCAATGAAATCCTACTTATCTTTAAACTTGAATTCAAATGTCATCTCCTCCAGGAAATAGTCTTTTATTGTGGTACCCAAATCAACTTTTGGGTCTTCTAGAAACCTAGAATCTTTGGCTCCTACAGTCCCTAACTTGGCTCATAGAGTCTGAATCCATCAGGCTCAGACCTCAGCTCTCCATTCTCAATGTTCTTCTGGTTACTAGATCCTACCTTTCTATCTCCACTTGGAATTTAACCCCCAGAGGGGCACGTTGGACTTAGTACCTGTACATGACGTTGAATATGTTCAGAATGGCATGTGTTCTTTCAAACTGTGGTCCATGGAGTTTTCTCATTTCATAGAGGAACATGTCCATTCACCAGCCCCTGTCTCAATGCTCGATCCTGTGGCATCCTCTTTACCCTGGCCCATCCCATTCATCATTCCAGGGAGTCACATTGCTTTTACTTGGTGCCACTGCTGTCCTGGTCCAAGCTGCTCTCATCACAACCTGGGCACCACAACAGCCCCTTCACTCTCTCCTGCTTTCACTCTTAGCCCTCTCACCTATGCTCAGAACAGCTGTGGCTTTAAATTCATGCCTGCCCCTCCTAGAGACCTTTCTTGCCTCACCACCACCAATCCAACAACTCCACCATTTAGTCACCCTTCTGCCTGAAATGTTCTTCCCTCTCTTTACCCACTGTTGCAGAGTTACCTTCTCATTGCTGGGATAAAGCACCCAACCCAAAGCAGCTGATGGAAGAAAACGGTTTTCTAAGAATTATTATTTTGGTTTATAGTCTTGAGGGTGGGGGAAGCATGGCATGAGCAGAGGCTGGACATTGCCTCTCCTGCAGCAGGTGGAAGCAGCAGTGAGAAGAACAGCCAAACTGAAGCCAGAAGAAGCTGGCTTATCACCACTAAGCTCACTCCCAACAACACACCTCTTTTAGCAAGACTTCACCTACCAAACTACCGTTAGCTGGGGACAAAGCATTCAAATTACATGAGTTGATGTAATCAAACCATTATACCTAGTTAGTTTCTACTCATTCTTAAAAGCTCATATCTGCCAGGTGACTTTAATCCCAGCTCAGGGGAGGCAGAGGGGACTACTGAGTGAGTTCCAGGTCAGCCTACCTCCCCCTCCACACACACAAAAAGAGCTCACATCTAATGTAGTGTCCTCCAATGAACCTTCTCTGACCTCTTTTTACCCCCCCTCCAATTATGGCCAGGCACTCAGACATCACTTTTGCCAAAAAACACCAACTCCCCACCTTGGCCCTCAAGGTAACCTAAAGTGGGAGAAAACCTGTCAACTCTGCCTTTCATTTATGTTTGTCTTTTCCTTGTATCAGACATCTGCTTAACTCTCTATATCGACATGATGATCACTCAAGGAGTCTGCCTAAAAACCCGTAATACCTCAGCTCTCTTGCTTCCCTGAAATGCGAAAGCACAAAGAAAGAGAGAATGAGGCATCTTTCTGTCAGCTTTCACAACGTCCTGTTCCAGACACTCAAAAGGTGCCTATAAACCTCCAGCCGTGGCCCTGAACCGGTAATCGCCTTGGATTTCAGGAACAGTAGAGCTTGGAAGGGTCAACCACCCCACAATGAGAGTGGTTATCCATGATGCCCAGGCTGCATGTTTTCACATGGTTTATGTGTGTAGTGTGTATGTATGTGAGCACGTGTGTGTATACATGCATATGTGTGGAAACCAGAGGTTGATTACAAGTGTCTTCCTTGATTGCTGCTCTTCTCTGTTTCACTGAGTTAGTGTCTCTCCTGAGCCCAGAATGTGTGTATTCACATTTTACTGAGCTAGTGTCTCACCTGAGCCCAGAATACATATATTCAGCTAGCCTGCTATGGTGGTTTGGATGTGGAATGTCTCCACTCAATCCTAGCTGTTAGCAATTTGGGAGGTGGAGCCTTGATGAGGAGGTGTGTAGCTGGGGGTGGGATTAGGGATGTTATAGTCATCTCCCCCTTGTCAGAGCTCAGCTCGCTCTTGCTGCTTTCTGCCAGTTGCTGGGCAAGATGTGATGTCCAGCCTCTGCTCTCCCATCCTTTCCCTGCCTTGGTAAAACTTCCCCTTAAGACTGTAGCCAAAATAAACCCTTTCCTCCCATCAGCTGCTTTGGTCATGTGTTTCGTTCCAGCAATATGGAGGTAACTACAACACCAGCTTGCCCCTGGGTTCCTTGTCTCTGTCTTTCAAGCACTGGGATTACACAAGCAGCCACTCTGCCTGCCTGGCATTTATGTGGGTACTCGGGATAAGAATTCTGTGCCTTTCTCTTGCATGGTAAGCACTTTACTGCTGAGCCATCTCCCCAGCCCCAAGAAACATGGCTCCAGACCAGCTTCCCCTTCAAGCAATAGGACTTTGTGAAATTACCTTGCAGGACAAAAACTGAAACAATGATCAACCAGACCTCAATTTGCCAGGGGCTGCTTAATTATGTGTACCTTTTCACCCCATCTCAGTGCTTCCTCCATTCAAATCTGAAGCTCATGGAAGTACCATGAACTTGGACGTTTAACGGCCCTCCTTCTAGTGTGCCCCATTAAATTGCCTTTCTCTGCTTTTTGTCATTGCTTAAGCGGGGTCCCCTCCCAGAGGTGGGCTTTTGCCCTCAAATTCTGGTAGCAGCACCTGTTCCTGTTTTAGTCAGCTTCACATTGCTGGGATGAACTTCCAGACCAGACAGAGTTTATAGGAGAAAGGGTTTATTTCAGCTTACAGACCCAAGGGGAAGTTCCATCAATAGTGGAAGAAACTGGCTTCTATTCATAAATACAAGCAGAGAGACCCCACCAAACAGCCAGCACCATGAGCAAGTACAAAGCCTACAGCAGGGACCCAGGCTCAGACTGCTCTGGGCGCTGTTTGCTAGAAACCAGATGCCTCAGTTGCCCTTCTCTTTATGCTTTAGTACTGCAGGGAGGTGAGACAGCAGAGGCATCACAGGTTTTCTGGACAGACTCCTTGAGTGATCATCACGTCTATGTGTAGAGTTAAGCAGATGTCTGACACAAAGAGACAGACAGTGACATCGCTAGCCTGGCGGCTGGAAATCCAAGTTTTAATAAAATATCCGAGTCTATTAGAGGACATACACCTCCCATGACACCTTTACTCCGTCAGAGGTCAGGCAGGACTGTCGGTCAGTAATCAACAACCACTTTCACTGCACCTGTCCACTGCACACGAGATGTTCAAGGCAGGCTTGCTGCATGAACGAACAACCTCGAACACATAGTCAGCACTCTCCCTTTCTGGCCATTTGACTGAGGAAAGCCACTTCATGTTTTGATCTTGTTTCAAACCTCACAGTGGGGCCGGGTGATTTCTGCGCGCTGTCTGGCACTACAGTGTGTTCTCGTTTTCTGCAGGGAGTGCCTTAACCTCAGCCATCTCTGCAGCCCAGGGTTCCCATTTCTTCCGTCCGAGCCGCCCTGGGGTCTGGGGAGAGGACGCTCGCCTCGCTGAGCGAGTGCTCACCTTGCAAGCCCTGCAGGCGGTAGGTGCGGTGCTCCACCGACAGCCCCGCGGCGCTGTACGGCCCGTAGCGCAAGGTGACCACCGCGTGCCTGGGCATGGCGCTGGACCGCCGCGGTCCGGGCGCTGCCAGGCAACCGCGAGGAGGGGCGGGGCGGGG